>JAWZYV010012148.1:0-287070 GCA_038373885.1 Cheiracanthium punctorium | reverse complement strand
CGCAATTTTCTCTACATTCTATTGGATTGTTTCTCTACACAGCCAGTGTTTTTTTAAAAGGGCATTTTCCTTGCATTGTATATTATGCATAGAATTGTAGAACCAACAACGTAAAACAAATTATATTATATGAAACGTGGAGCTTACTCCATCCTCAGTAAAAAGCTCCAACAGAACCACGTTTTTTTTTTTTTTCCTATAAAAAAAGTTGCATTTTTAAAGTGTTACAGTTTGATAATTAGATGCTCCAAAAAGTGACGAGGCTCATTTTTTCTATCGATAAAGGCATTAGTACTACAGTACTACAGTAAAAAGGGCAGGGTCATGGCGCGGCCTCCTTTGAAAAGCGCCAAACATGAACACCGCTTAAAGGTTTACAATTTATAAGGATAAGCAGTAAAGCTCTGAAGATACATTTTTGTATTTCTCAAATCTGGCATATTTAAAAAAAAAAAAAATTTAAACCGCAGCTGTAGGAGAATTTTATGTCGAGCGAGATATTTCAAATAGGTACAATTGCAATTCTAATACAATATAGCTAACGAAATTCCATAAACAGCTTTTCTTTGGAATGTCTTGAATCCAAGCTTTCTACTTTCGAAGGCCGCGTATAGCGTGACCCCATGCACCCGGGGAGAGTTTGTTACACGCCTCCCCTTTAAGTTACCTATAACAACAGAGTCTTTATTGAGAGTCAGAAGCAGGATATTTTTGTTCAATACGTTGCTGTAGAATAATTCAATCATACATTTTGACATCGTTATAGCAATTTACCCTCGATTTTGGATTCTAATAGGATTCTTGCAACTCGACCAGCACCTCCTTATATCGTCTGTTAGCTATGAAGCTCCATAAGATGTTTTGAAGACTTACAAAAAAAAAAAAATAATAATAATAATAAATAAATAAATGAAGGAGAGAGAGCAAAATTTGTTTGTTTTTTTGTTTGTTTGTTTTTTTGTTTTTTTGTTTTAACCCTTTAACGCGCAGTGTTCCCGCTCTGGGAACACCAAACTCTGACTTTTTTGACTCTTGCAAGTCAGGAAGAATAGATTTGATTTCTATAAAAATAGTTGCGGGTGACATGGCTCCACGAGAATCCTTTACTTTTTAGCATGCCATTTCCCGTAAAAAAATGGTCACGAATATTTTTAACAGCACTGACATCTGCTGAAAAATGGAAGAATGTGAGAACAGCTGGATAGATTGCCCAATGCTGAAAAAACGGCAGCCGGTGCCATCGCTCGAATTAACTACCAGCAAGATGGCGGACGATCGAAACGTTCATCGCGTGCCGCAGATCTAGAGACCCTTTTTTGACGCAGCTGGCTGTGCAGGCAACGGCTGCCCTTTTTTCAGCATTGGGAAAGGGTTGCGCCTCAAAGCGTTAAACAAAATGATAATAGCCATACCGTTTTCTGGAAAATACTACCTGTTCAACAGACTCGATTTTTTTTTCTCTTTGCGTGCTTGCCTTTACAATGATCCTAGAATGCATAAAAAAACAGTATTAGATGGATTTCAATTTTTTTCATTAATTTCACTATGCACTGCAAAATGAGAATGAAGGGTTTTATTAACTAATTTTAAATGCTTTGATCAAGATCTTTAATGCAATGCCCTATTACCGGCAGGGCCCATAGTTTTTACAGACCCAAAAGTCTTATATTTTCCGCTTTTAAAATTTCACAATAATATTATAAAAGAGAAAAAAGGAATTCAAAAATTATATCATGTCTGATTTATAAAATATGAACAATTAAAATAATTTACATGTACGCTTCTATAAACTGATTATCCCCAATAGCATTTTTCAGTTCACTGAAATACTGAAATATCTGCTAAAGCATTTTACCATGATGTTTCACTGAAATCATGTATATTCGTTTATTTCAGACTACTTAAAATGTGACATTTTTGTGTGGAGGAGGGGGGATATTTAAAACATTTCAGAATTATATACGAATCATATTTTTTTTACGAAGGGGGTGGGATAATTTTGTGCGACCCAAATTTTTTTCTTTTTGCCGAGTGCCCGCACAGTTGCCTTGATCGGGCTCTGCTTCAATTTAGACAATATAACCTCGAAATCTCAAATTCAAAGCAACACCGGAAAAATTTGAGATATCGAGTTGAAATAAGAGAGGGATTAGTTTCTGAGGGAAAACACATTTATTCGAGATATCGGGGTTACACTGTATATTCAAACTAGTATAATTTCCATACTACTGGAAATACTGAGAAGAATGTTGCAACTGTAACCAACTGGCTTCAAGGGGGGGGGGGGATTTTATTCAGGATTGGTATATTTTGGATATACTCACAGTCATATTCATAGCAGCTGCTAATGCTTCTTGCATTAATAAAGACCAAAAGTGACTTCGAGAGTTGATTTGCTAACCGTATGTGTTATAGTGTGTTTTTAAAAAGAGAGTTTTCTAGAATTCCTATGCTCTAACAATCTGGTACTTCAGGCTTTTTCTCTTTCTGGAAGTGATAGATCTTGGATTTCCCGGAAACCCCCCCGTCTGAGCGCACTTAAAAAGTATAATTAATACTAAAACTAGGAGATCGCTATGGTTATGAAAACAACGGTTCAAATCCACTAAAGTCGGCCGTGCTTACTATAAGGGTTTGTTTTTGTTTTTTTGTTGTTCCAGAATCATTCGCTCTGGGTTGTAAATTGCAGAGGAAACCTCCTGGGAGGGCTCAATAAGCTCTAGAAGTCAAATTCAGTGAAGTGAGATCCAGGCAAAACAAAGTAAAATCTATTCTTACAGAAACTTCACGTAAATTCTTTAAAGGATTGTGGCTAAAGAACGATTCTACCATACCACGGCCGGGTGGATAAGACACTCATGGTAAACGACTGAAGTGTGAAGGTCCAGCGTTCTGGCCTATCGCGCGCATAGGCGTAGAGTTATATGGGCCCGTGGGGCTCGAGCCCCCCCCCAATAAATTGTGAATAGGGGCTGAGCCCACCCAATAATTTACCACTAAATACACAGTGGCGTAGCTAGGGGGGGGCAAGGGGGGACATCTGTCCCTGGGCGCAGCACCAAAGGGGCGCCAAATCGATGTTACGAAATTTTAGAAGAAAAAAAAGGAGTTGTGTTTGTATTTTTATTTGTTGACAGAAAAAGAAAAAAAATAGAACAATCACAAATGAATTTTTTTATAAAGTTATAATCAAACTTTTCACAATGACTTGTACAGGAAATGTTTGTAGCTATTTCAGAAGATTTTCTTTGGAAATCGAGTTGAGCTTCCCCATTCCTTTTTTCTTCTCTCTTGGGGGCTTCTGTGTCGTGTAACTGCGTTTTTTATATTTGGCCATTTCTGTCTCTGACTATATTCCTAGGATGTTCCAGAATTCTTGTTTACAGTATTTTATCAAGGTCAAAACATTACTCAAGTTTTCCCAAACTTTTAGAATGATCTTGGAGGATTTCGTTTTGGATATTTATGGTGTTACAAATCAAACTTTTATGCATTAGCCATGGTAAAAAAAAAAAAAAAAAAAAAAAAAAAAAGCCTATATATATGATTAATCGGTAATAGAGAATGGCATTCTCAAACCCAAAATACTCTCTTAAATTCAGATCAAGTTTTTCTCAGTTTTGAGTTCAAAATAGCACCTCTCCGAAGATGGCGCCCCTTGCTTATCTTGCTTACTGTGTCGGGGCGCTCCTGTGTACGATCCACCCGTTTGGTAATTAATAACGCAACTTTTAATATAACTCTTATTAGTATAATAAAATGCAGTATTATTTCTAATAAGAACGTATAAAAGATTCACCGATCACTATACCAGTGTAAAATTATTCTTTTTAAATTATTTAAACAATCTTGTATTTTAGATAAATTTAAACTTTATTTTTAACATTCATTAATAAAAATTTATTCTTTATACAATCATTATCAAAAATCAAAGCTGGAATCATTAAAGCTGTGGCCCACAGTTCAGTCTTCAAATTGAACATGAGGCAAAATATTTTTCAATAACCCGTGTATGTTTATCTAGAAAGTGCAAGAAATCAGTCGTAAATTTTTTGACTCCTCAGTTACCTTGTTGCCGGAAGACTATCGTCCAGAGGTTTCAGTGTATTCATTATGTCTACGCGTAGACCACCTATTATGTACTATCATCCGGTACTTGAGTCATAAATTACGTTCTGGATGCAGTGGCGGCTCATCCATTTGAGGAGATGAGTACGTGAAGCCCCAAAGTAAAATATCTGTATAAATAAAATTAGACTTTTCTGTACACTTCTTGGAATTCAAAAATTTAAAAAAAAGTTTGTCTGTCTGTCATTCTGTCCGTGACGCTTTTTTGTTTAAGTATCACGTAAAAACGAGTGAAGCGAATGATATGAAATTTGGTGTCATGATAGATGGTCACTCAAAACATAAGCGTCGAATTTTTTAAAAATCTTCATTAGATTTCGAGATTTTGTGAAAATCCTTTCAAACTGCGTAAATTTGTGTTCCAGCATCACGTAAAAACGACCGAAGCGATTGAAATGAAATTTGGTATCATGATTGGTGGTCACTCAACTTAAAACATTGTCGTCGAATTTTTAAAAAATCGTGATTAGATTTTGAAATTTTGCGAAAATTGTTTCAAATTGAGTGAACTTTTGTTCACGCATTACATAATAATGACTAAAGCGAATGATATGAAATTTTGTCACATGATGTTGCTCAACATAAAGTATAGGTGTCCAATTTTTTAAACATTTTGATTAGATTTTGAGATTTTGTGAAAATTCTCTCAAAATGCGGTTATATTTCTTCAAGCATCGCGTAATAACGACTAATACGAAATTTGGTGATATGATAGGTAGTTGCTAATCTTAATTTATAGGTGTTGAATTTAAAAAATATTTTGATTACATTTTGAGATTTTGTGAAAATCATTTTAAAATGCTGAAATTTTTGTTCCAGCATCACGAAATAAAGACTGCAGAGAATGAAACGAAATTTGGTGACATGATAGGTTTCAACTCAACTTAAATTCTAGGGTTCCAATTTTACAAAAATGTTGATTAGATTTTGAGATTTTGCGAAAATTATTTCAATATGCGGAAATATTCGTCTGCTCATCACATAATTACGACTAAAGCGAATGAAATAATATTACTAAGTTACTCTCTAACCTGTAATATTTTAACAATGTACATAGGGCCGTGGTAGCCCAGTGGTTAAGGCGTTGGACTCGTAACCGGAAGGTTGAGGGTTCGATACCGGCATACCACTAAAGACCACAGTGTACATGCGGTGTACGTGCACGTTAAATCCTTGGTTCCGAAAGTCCTCTCAGCGGTCGCTAGCAGTTTCCGAGGGGTGCCAATATTCAGAAGCCCCCACCCCTCCCCACCTTCTGATGAGGTTCCAAATTGTGGCGGGAAATTCCGGGAAGGACGTATATGTAGCTCTAAGCGACACATTCAGTGACGCGAGCTGTCCTCTCCTGGCAAATAAACAATATACATAAAAATTATAACTTCGCTTTCTTTACTTTGGCAACATTCTACATCCATTCTGTGTACTCCTACAATGCTAACGAAAGTTCTTGCTTTTTGAAATTTGCATTCATTTTTTTTTTTTTTTTATACTAACCCGTCAACGGCGGATACTTCAGCTAATATAAAATAAACACATTGACAAATTATTATTTTTTTTAAATATTAAGTACACTTCTAGATTTTTGTGAATTTAAAACGTCAGTTTTACTCTCTTCCCCCACTATTATTAAAATACTCTTATTATGGCTAACGCACTGTAGTGTAGGTTCTACAGTACAGCCTTTAATCGATAGCTCGTGCGAACGGAAAAATTCCCTTCTGATCCGCTCTCTGAGAACAGAAGCGGAGAGAATTGAGAAGCAGTACGGATCTTCTGATATCATTCCGTTCGCACATTTTCGGTGTGGACAAGGGACATTTTTTGCGGTTATCTCTTCCGGATTTTCCCTTGCTTTGTTACGTTCGGTTAGTTAATCCATTTTTATTTCATTTTCTTATTATTTTCTTCATTTCTATCCTTTTTCCACTAAAATATTTTTTTTTAGAAACTAGTGTAAATAATTAAGATGGGAGCAAAAGAAGTGTTTCGGAGCTAAAGCAGGGACAATTTTCAATACTATCCTTTGACAAAAAATTGAAATAAAATGAATCAAGAGTTGTACCTTTGCTAACACTTATCTTGGTGACGAAATGTAAGACAAAACATTACTTGTTTTCTTTCAGTTGCGTGCATTGTTTTCCTTTAACTGCTGGAAACGCAAATATATTTTAATTTGTAAGGTGCGTTGTATCTGCCTATTTAATTTTCGACATTTGTTTTGTGAACCTCCATTTAAATAACCCACGAGCCGCCACTGTCTGGATGCTCTCTCGTAATTCGGGGACATTTGAAGAGAACTGAATGTCAACGTGAGATATTTTTTTCTCATATGATTCTACTTAGTCTTTCATTCCTTATATAGTAATAATCTGCTGTACTCGTCTTTTTAAAAAGCTGCATATTTAAATAGAAACTGCTTTAAAGTCTGCGTTTCTGGTTCTCCTTCCCAAGAGAACCTTCAAGTTAAGGTAAGAAATATTGTACTTTTGCAGTTTTCTATATTGCTGAATGCTAATTATGATTTTTTGAAATAAAAATGCGTGTTTAAAATTTTTCAGTGCTTAAGGTTGTTATTTTAATTATATTTTTACAAGTAATAATGCAAGAAATAATACAAGTTTTGAGCATCTTCTCGGAAAAAAAAAAAAAAAAAAAAAAAAAGTTGATATCAGTAACTGGAAAAGAATTCAAAATGTCTTATATTTCAAATGCCAGAAGAAAAAAAAAGCCCGAAAAAATTCATTTTGATCCGTTTGGTAATCGGGTCAGTAAAATATTCGAATTGTAGAAAATAAATGCCATCATACGTACATTCATTATTAGCTGGTATGCATAATCTATCGAAGTGCAAATCACTATACGAGATACATGGTAAAGCAAGTATAAATTAGTTTTGACCTGACATAAATATTAAATATAGTTAATTCGACTGCTGAAGAAGGATAAAACATTTTTGTATCACTGACATATGCCCACCCCCCACTGGTAGGGACTAAAGCCCACCTGAATGTGGAGAGTTAAAAGGGAATTTTTTTTAAAAAAATAGAAAATTGTCAGTTAATGAATTAAAATGTTTTATTCTTAAAACTTGTCCTCAGATTATTTCTATCACTTTTTTCACATAACGAATTACGTTGATAATGGGCTTCTATGGGTAAATGGTATGGTGTTCTATGGACAAATGGTACAGAAGGTTTTGATGTTAAAAGAAAGTAGCTGTAATCGGCAAACAAGCCAAAATGCAATCAAGAAAGGAAGGGGGTGGGGGATTTAACGTATTTTAAATAATTGTATTTTTTAATCACTTTTTTTTATTTAAAATTTTTTTTTAATTTTCAGATATTACAGTTTTCTGAAGAACTTTTATGGGTTTGCCCTTTCCCTTTTTAGGGGGAGGTGGAGGGGGGGCGCAAAATCTTCAGTTGTCCCTGGGCGCTGGTAACCCTAGCTACGCCTCTGTAAATACAGAAAACTAATTCATACTAACAAAAAAAGTATTCACGCCATTTACAAACGTTTAAAAAACCTTAACTTTAAAAAATTTTCTTTTGATTTCAATCATGATTTAGTATTCATTGTGACGCCACGTAACACGCAATGTTACTATAGGCAGCCCTCGCCAGGGTCTGGTTAATTAAAATCAGATTATGCTATGTAAAGTATGAAATGAAGAAAAGTTCAGATGTGTCTGCACTATCTCATCGAAAATGTTTTTTTTTTTTCCTCCTTTGGATTTTTTACTTTGCTACTATTTTTAACTTATAACATGGTAGGAAGATACTGTAACGTATCGCCCCGTTCAGAAGCTGAAGGAAGGCAGCCGCACACAACCATGTGGTTTGCTTAACTTTATTTAGGTTATATTCTTGGTTAACATGGATGAATTTTACACACAGACGACACAAAAATACACATATTTACAATTTCAATAACCGAGCGAACGCCTTCGGTATCACAAGGGAAAATTTTTTCGGAGCCCATCCTCTCAGCGTCCTTTTCTCTCTGCTGCTCGAGAGGGACTCTCCCTCTCTTTGGGGGTTGCCAGTAACTTTTTACTTTCTTGGCGGTGTCCGTTACAGCCCCTCCTTCCACAAAAGGTTGGCTTTCCCGATATACAAGGGAAAACAACGAAAAAAAGTTTATGTACAGTATGTAATAATTCGTTCTTAGTTCGTGTGCACATTATACTTTCACACTTTATAGTTCACAGTTTAGTACGTTATACTTCACAGTTCAAGTTTGAAAAAAAACTGTAATTAAGTTCGCACTTCAAATCTGAGAACGTTATATCGAGTTCTCATTTCAGTGGAGATACGTTAAAGAGTTCACAGTTCAAGTTTGAAAATAACTGTAATTGAGTTCTCATTTCAGTGTAGATACCTTAACGAGTCCTCCACCCATTACCAGGCCATAATAATTTTAGGTAAATATACAGATAAGTTCACACATATAATAGTACAAACAATGAGGATGATATAAAAATATCCACCCAGTTAAATGGTATTTGTTATACTGAAAACATTTCTTTTCTTTTTTTCTCACCAAAATTTGAATAAAGCACAAATTTAACACACAATAGTTACACAACGTTAGACACAATAATTACACAACTTTAAACACAATAATTACACTCTTAAAATCAAAAACATTTTTATGACCTTGGTTTTCTAAGTGGCATATTTGGGATTTCGACTTAAACAGTCAACATTTGAGTTTTCTTTTCCTCTTTTATGTTTAATTGAAAAATTAAAAGCTTGCAAGGCTAACGCCCAGCGAATTAATCGTGGATTATTGCCGGAATTTCTTTGCAACCACACAAGTGGGTTGTGATCCGTCTGGATACAAAATTCTGTCTGGCCATCTATATACCCTTTAAGCTTCTTAATGCCATATAAGATGGCCGCACACTCTTTTTCAGTGGTAGAGTACTTCTTTTCAGTTGGAGTAAATTTTTTGCTAAGGTACAATATTGGATGTTCCTCCCCATTTTCATCCGTTTGTGACAAAATAACCCCGTATCCTAAATCCGATGCATCTGTTTGCAATATGAATGGTTTTGAAAAGTTTGGCGCGTGCAAGAGAGGTTTATTAGTGAGTTTTTCTTTAAGTAAATTAAATGAAGCAGCGCATTCCTCATTCCAAGTAATTTTACCTTTCTTGTTTTTCCCTTTCAACAAATCTGTTAGAGGCGCAGTTATTACAGAAAACATTGGAATATATTGTCTGTAATAGCCTGCTAATCCCAAGAAAGCTCTGATTTCAGTTTTTGTCGTTGGGACCGGAAAAGATTGTATAGCCTTTATTTTGAGTTCAGCTGGTGAACGTTTTCCGCGTCCTACAACGTGTCCAAGGTATTGTACCTCTTCTTGAGCAAATCTACACTTGGCAGGTTTTATAGTTAAATTAGCCCTTTTTATCCGTTCCAAAACCTCCTGCAAATGTCCTAAATGTTCATCCCAGGTCTGAGAAAAGATCGCGATGTCATCTAAATATGGAATCGCATAATTGTCGCACCCTTTCAAAATTTCACTCATCAATTTACTAAAGTAATACGGTGCATTTTTAAGACCAAATGGCATACGTAGTGGTCTATATACGCCAAAGTTTGTGGCAAAAGCCGCAATTTTCTGAGCTCTTGGGCTCAACGGAATCTGCCAGTAGCCCTTTGTCAAATCGATTAAAGTGATATATGTAGCTGCTGCAACTGTTTCAACTCGCTGTTCTATATTCGGAATGGGATAAAACTGAGTGCGTGTTATTTCATTTAATTTTCTGTAATCAATGCAGGGCCTAGGGTCCCTATTTGGCGTCTCTACGAGGATCATTGGAGAAACGTATTCGGAGTCTCCCGGTTCAATTACATTATATTGTATCATTTTTTTAATTTCTGCTTTTAACAACTCGTTTTGTCTAATTGTCATTCTATAAGGATTTTGCTGAATAGGCTTATCACTGGTTAATTCAATATCATGTTGAACTAAGTGTGTCTTGCCGGGGATGTTTGAAAAGATATTAATATATTTTAGTAACAAATTTCTTAACTCGATAATTTGGTCATCGTTGAGTCTTTCATTCAAATGATTTATTTCTACTATTTCGTTAAAATCAAAGACTTTAGGATCAACTAACATGTAAGGAAAATCCCCATCTAACTCTGGTGTGTCTAAGGACTCATTATTTTCGCCTAATGTCACTAAATTTAAAATTTCGGGCCTTCTGTAATACGGTTTCATCATGTTTACATGATAAACCTTGTTTATCTCTTGGTTCCCTTCGAAACTGACGACATAATTTGTCTCGGATAATTTCTTTTCAATTTTACCTGGTCCCTTCCATTGAGGTGCTAATTTATGGGCCTGATTTATTGTTAGAACTAACACGGAATCTCCTTCGTGAAATTCTCTTTTTATGGCATTACGGTCATACCATTTCTTTCTTTTGTTTCGCATCTCTTCCATTTTTTCTTTTGCTAGCTCCTTACTCTTTTTTAATCGATTTATCAGTTCGAACACATACTCAACTACAGTATTCCCTTCCTCTGGGCGCTCTAACCATTTTTCGTATAATAACACATTAGGGGTTCTAAGGTTATTGCCATATACAAGTTCTGCAGGACTGAAGCCTGTACTTTCGTGAGTGACAGTCCTTAAAGCAAAAAGAGCAATTGGTATTTGAGTTTCCCAATTAGGAGCAGCTTCGATGCATAAAACTTTCAATATCCTTTTCACAGATCGGTGAAACCTTTCAACTGGATTAGTCTGTGGGTGATAAATAGAACTTCGAAGGATTTTTATCCCAAACTTCTCTAAAAATTCAACCGTTAGAACACTCATAAAGGATCTCCCTTGGTCCGTCTGAATTTCTTTTGGGAAACCCATCCTGCTGAAAATCAACAAAAGTGCATCGACCACCGATTTAGAAGTTATATCTGGGACAGGGATAGCGTCAGGAAATTTAGACCCTAAACAAATTACAGTTATGAGGTATCTATTCCCTTGAGTTGATGTTGGCAAAGGACCACAAGCATCAACATTTATTTTGCTAAAAACTTCCGAAATAATGGGTACACTCATTAGCGGTGCTTTCTTTTTGTCAGTCGCCTTTCCAACACGCTGACATGGATCACAAGTTTTCACATATTCTTCTATATAACAATTTGGCCAGTAGAAGTGCCTCACTAACTTATCTTTTGTCTTAAGAATTCCTAAGTGGCCTGAAATGTCATCATGGCATAAATTTTTAATTTGCTCCCTGAGAGTTTCCGGAACAACAATCAGGTTTTGCTCATCACCAAATTTATTTAATTTCGTCTTAACTAAAATTCCATTTTGGATTTTAAAATCAGCCTTGTCACCCTCCCGTTTTACTGACTCAAATAACGGTACTAATTCTTTACTCTTCCTCTGCTCATTAATAAAAGACTGAGAATCCATTTGAAATATATTATCTAGGGTAGTATTGGAATCTACCTGAGGTAAAATGTCGATATTCTCTAAGTTATCGTCCTCATTATTTCCCTCCAATGGAACGTCAGGCTCCTCAATGACTAACTTTTCGTCTGATGAATTTTTATCATCTTTCAGCTGTCGCCTTTGAGACCGAGTCAAGACAGCATTTACACTCTCAGTACTTAATGGGACATTTTCTCTACTTTGCTCTAAGAGAGCCGAAGTTTGATTCCCTAAAATATACCGCCCTTGATCCAACTTGTTCGCAATTACAACTGCCTTGGTGGTTATTGTACCTAATTCGCATTCTACGTCTACTTCAGCAACGGGTAAACAAGTCATATGGTCATCGAAAATATGCTGAACCCAAACGTGTTCCCCGGTCATTCTGTCTTTGTCAACATATTTTTGACAGACAACGTCTACTGTGGCTCCGGTATCGCGGAGAATGGGCATCTCAAATCCATTAACTTTCCCGTTTACAGTGAAGGGATCTAATAAATTTTTTTCAGATTTTTGTCCAATTCTATATGCTTCCGATTTTTGAATTCTTAAATTGGGGCACTGAGGTCGTAAGTGGTCGTAAGAGCCACATTCAAAACAGCTGAGCTTTTTCTTATGCTCAAAGTTTACACCCGTTTTCCTTGCAAAGGTACGCCCGTCATGTTCTTTCTTAGAAATTCCGTTTGAGGGCTTTTTGTTAACATTACCATTGTAGAAATTCTTTACTGGTTTACTATTTCCCTTAACTGAAGATTCTCCTAACTTACTCTTTCCCATTATGGTTTTCTTAGCATCCTCAAATTCCTCAACTTTCCTTACCAGTTCTTTAGGGGAAGTAATTGTAGACCACTCATCCAAAAAGTGTTCCTTAAAATCGTTTGGCACTCGCCTTTTAATCTGGTCTACCAACATTAGATCTTTGAGTTGTTCGAATGTTTTAATTTCAAGGCCTGTTAGCCACCCCTCTAAAAAAGTGTTTAACTCGTGATAAAAATCTTGCCAAGTGGAATCGGGATTTTTTTGAGATTTTACCAGCATTTGCCGAAATTTTTCCGCGCTGAGTTTAAATCTGTTAAGCAACAACGTTCTAACATATTGGTAATCCTGAGTTTCTTTCTCCGGTTCTCGCGCTATTACATTATTTATCTCCGCTGGTAAGGTACTAATTAAGTAAGAAACCCATCTCTCTTTAGGTATCTGCATCAATTTAGCTTGCCTCTCAAAAAGTTCCAGGAATAAACTTATATCATCGGTTTTTAAATTAAATTTTGGCATTAGTTTTTGAAAATTTTGACTATAATTGGAATCTACCACAGCCGCGGATACTGTTGTTTCGACCCCCTGTTTTGCTTTTAAACACTCAAGTTCTAATTTTTGCCTTTCCAATTGAATTTCTCCGTCTTTAATTTGCTTTTCCATTTCTAATTTTTGCCTCTGCAATTCATATTCTCTATTCCTATTTTGTTTTTCCATTTCCTCTTTGTCTAATCTTTCTTTCATCGTGCTATCTAATAGATTTCTCACAAATTCTTCCTCATAGTTTTTACTACCAAGGATTAATTGTTTTAATTCGATTACACGTAGATCTTCAGTAGCCTGTTCACCAAGTTCTAAGGCTACCGAAATTAAATCCGATTTTAATCCCTTCCCTAAATACGACATTTTCAAAAAAAAATATCTAAGTAACAGCTCAAAGCAAAAGAACATACAATAAATATAAGGGATAATAAAAAAATGTCTAACACCTATTCACTAAAGCAAATTTCTACAGTGCGATAAAAAAAATAATAAAAGAGGAAAAGCAAGCTCGTTAAATTCTTCTACCATACCATCAAAACACAGCAATGACTCATAGCACTTTTTTTTTTCTTTTTCTGAAAGCTTCGCAGATTCGGGGAAAAAGCGAAGAAACAACATAAACAACAAATGAGTCAGGCTCAAGTGTCCGCTCGGACACCTGCACAGTGTGAAGCGGGGAATCCTGCAATGCCCTCTTATCTCCGTTCATAGAGGGAGAAGTAGTTCAAAACAAAATATAAACACACGTACTATAAAACTGTTCGCTGGTGCAAATACTAAGAAGTTATATGTTTTGTGCACATAAAAATAAGAGATTTACACTAATATTATCTCTGATGAGTATTTAAAAACACTGTTATGCATAATATATAATACTTCTAGTTATTTAACTCTGATGAGAAAAAATACTATGAATTTTCCAATGGCTGGAAATATATAAACATATACTTTCACGGCGAAAGTTTGAAACCAACAAAATTAATAATACTAACACTGGTGCGCATAAAATAATAATATTTCAAATTCACAATAAACTCTCTTGAGAATTGTTCTCATGAATTTCCCATGGGTGGAAATATATAAAACATATACTTTCAGGACGAAAGTTTGAAATTAATAATTTAATAATACTAACACTGTTGTGCATAAAATAATATTTCAAAGACACAATAAACTCTGGTGAGAAATGTTCTCATGCCTTTCCAATGGTTGGAAGCATATCTTACTAATGTACTTAATCTATTAAGTCAGCAAAACCTATACTTTCAGGACGAAAGTTTTAATTCCATAAAAATTATTTTCCTCAGGATGAGAAATTCGATGCTCGTACACTGGCGTGTACATAAATAAAATAATTCACAGTAAAATATTATACTCTGGTGAGTATATGGACTTAATACACTTCTAATGGTTAGAAGTTACTTTTAATAACATTAGAGCTATTAAAAAGCAATATTCCGCATGTATAATACAATACAAGATGCAAATTATAAAACAACAGAACCTGTATTCTCAGGGTGAGAACTACAAGATACTCTTATAGAAATTTTTAATTTTTCCCTTTGGCCTGGCTATGGTAAAAGGTGGAGAACATACCTGACCTTGATACCCTTGCATTCATGGTATCTCGGTGGAACCTCCAATTTTTCATCGTCTGTAACGTATCGCCCCGTTCAGAAGCTGAAGGAAGGCAGCCGCACACAACCATGTGGTTTGCTTAACTTTATTTAGGTTATATTCTTGGTTAACATGGATGAATTTTACACACAGACGACACAAAAATACACATATTTACAATTTCAATAACCGAGCGAACGCCTTCGGTATCACAAGGGAAAATTTTTTCGGAGCCCATCCTCTCAGCGTCCTTTTCTCTCTGCTGCTCGAGAGGGACTCTCCCTCTCTTTGGGGGTTGCCAGTAACTTTTTACTTTCTTGGCGGTGTCCGTTACAATACTAACATGGATACTTACCTTACATAGCTGCAGAATTCTATGGACCCATAGAGCTCGAGCGCCTTCAATAATTTACACTTATATATAGTAAGTCATAGCTGCCAACAACTACGGAATATAATTAACCACTTTTTGTTAACAGTATATTTTTTACTTATTTTTTTCAAAATAGTAACCAGCTCGTGCGCGCAGCACAAAAATTTTGCTATATTTTAAGCCGAAAAATCATGTAGAAAAAGGGGTTAATTATATTCCGTAGTAGTTGGCAGCTATGAGTAAGTTATATATACGTGAATCAGTGGCGTAGCCAGAAATTTTTCATGGGGGGGGGGATACGACTTCTGCAACTCACTTATATGTATACGGGTGTATGATAAGGGAGTAAAGAATATATATTTTGTGTGGCAAAAAATTCCTCATGGGGGTGGTTATGACCCCCCTAACCCCCCCCTTGGCTACGCCGCTGACGTGAATATGTTTGGTTGTGGGGCCCAGCCCCCCCAATAATTTTGAAAACTTTACGCTTATGATCGCGCGGCTATTGATCAAACGGTCTGGAGTTCTGGTCGGTTTTCTCCAGATGTAACGCGAATACGCATGAAAACTCCTTGAAAAGTCCTCCGACCAAGGTAGCTCCCATCTTTCGCCGATAGTCCTTGTGTAGCTTTGCCACAACCCAGCACATATTACTATACCACGGGCCCGGGTTCGATTCCCAATTTTTGTTTGTGTGTCAATTCGTCCATCCCTTCATAGAAAGGGGCATTGTTCCACCTATTAGGTGGCTACATAATAAGTTGACCAACATGTCCAGCCTTAATAGTGGTCAAGGTCTATAAATAACTAGTGGCCACCAGTGAAAGTAAGAAAAAACTTCCCTGCTCTGTGACTTAACTTCTAGATTCCGCCCCCCCCCAAACCTAAAAAAAGAAACATTTCTCCAAGCTACCAGATTAATAAATGAAAAAAGTTCGATACTGCAAAACCTTCTCATTAGTACGCTTACATTTTTGCACCATTATGGGATTCACGAAAAACAATCGGTGTGGAACGGCCCCGCCCCCTACATATCAACAGTAAACGCTACATTACGCACGTGAATATTCACACTTGATAATACCCCGACGGCACGTGGGTCAGACGCATTTTCTTCTGAATGAAAGTAAAAGCTGTGACGTTGTCTGTGCTTTTACGTCTCCGCACACACACACACACACACACACAACTAAACGTCAACCCGAGATACGAAGTAGTATTAGTTCCCTCGCTCGCCGCCAGGTTTCGCGTTTTGCGGGGCTCTCCCCTTCCTTCCCAAAGTTCCGATTCTGCATTTTCCCGGTTATTCTTCGCCCGGACTGCACAAGAGGTGGAGTATCGGAAAAAGATCGAGCAAGTTTTATTTGTTCCTTGTCGATTTATGAAGACCACCTAAATAATTATCATTTTTTTTAAAGGGGGGGGGGAAAGACAGTTGCTTTATAGGAAACTTCCGATAGATTTCATGTATCTGTGAGACAAAAAAAAAAAATGTCGTCGGTACAGTCTTTTAGATATACTGCATGAGCGCTCATGAAGGAGGGGTCGGGAGTAACGATAGGATGAACACGTTTGTGTTTTGTGTTATGGCAAGCCTACGCGAGAGTCATCTGTCTACGGGGGGAGGTGCCCTGGGCGAAGGACTTCTTAACGGCCGGTGCTAACTTAAGGCTGTTCCTCATGTGCCTGCGATGTCGCGAACTCCAGTGGTAAATCAATTTATTGTCCCATCCCGTCTCTCCATTGTGAGAGGGGCGTGGTTTTGCGGTTTCAAGGGTTAGCTTTCGTCGGTGGATCCCGACTGGTCATTAAAATCCCATAAATTTTTCGCTTGCAATGCCCTGCAAGAGAAAATTGACCATTAAAAAACTCCCCTTACCCCCTGGAGTTGCGATAGTTGCCCGCACCATTACAACGGGCCTTTACGTTGCGTCTGTCGTGACTCCAGGGGGTAACAGGGCATTCTTCTCGCAAAGTTATCAGTCGGTGTCCACCGACAAAAGATTAGCACGTTAAACCACAAACACCCCTCCCCCCATACACAATGGAGAGAGCAACGGCAGATTTGTTTCTCGTTGCAATGTCCCGTCGTTCAGTGAAATACGTACGAAACGGGGAAAGTAAGAGAATTTAAAATCCCTTTAAAAGTCGCCCGCTCAAGGCATATCTCCTTAGGCTAATAGCTCTCGCGCAGCTTTGCCTTAATAATATAATAAGCAGAACACAATAGAATAAGCAGAATTGATCGATATGCATTGTGAATCAAGTAGAAATTAGATCAAATGACTCTCTCTGTTGATCAGTAAAACTAAATTATTTTCACTGACGCATTCAGGATTGAGTCAAAGAGAGAAGATATTTCTCATTTACTCCTGTGTCGAAATTTAACCTTTCATATGTGAGTTAATTTTATTTTTTGAATTTAGACAGCCCTGAATAATGAGGGAAAGAAAATTCCATACACATAAATGTCGATAAGCTGGAACAATTTAGTTAAGCTTCCAAACATTTTTTCGCCCACTCGAAAAAAAGAACAAAGAAACCAAACGATTGCAGGAGGAATCTAGAATAACTGCTTCCGATTTCATTTTTTCCTTGCGAAGAATTGTACAATATAGAAACCTGTTATAGATTTTCACTCATCAAAAATATCAGCATAAAAGCGTATGGGTGTTTATTCGACAGATTTTTTGTAGTACATCACAGGCTGAGCTTGTATTGGAATGCAAATTCAACAGACGTATATAAGATACGACATATGTTGGGCTGACCAAGAAATTAACCTGGCATTCTGTTTGTGCAGTGATTCTTCGAACAAACTCTAACTAGGTAGGGAAAAAAGAAAATTTTTACTTTGGCGAAGAATAGTTAAGTTGAGTTAAAACCTGATTAAAGATCACCATGTACAGTTGGACGTGCACGATAAATACAGGGAATCGAAAATCCTCTTGGTGGGTGTTGGTGATTTCCAATGGGTGTCCATATTCAAAAGCTTCTTTCCCTTCTGATGAGGATCAGCACTGTGGAGGTAGCTTTAAGGGAGCTTATTAAGTGATCCCAAGTACGCCTATAATCAAACAGTCAAACAACAACCCCCGTCTGAATTAAAGTGAACTGAACTATGTAAATTTAGTAACTGATAGCATGAACATAACTTTATTTTCACAAGGTAGCTATTTTTCCACCAAAGGGTGCAGGTGCTAAATTGCAATACAGTAAAAGGTGCTTTGAGGTTTGTAAATTTTGCAAGAGCTACACGTATAAAATCGTGCACACATATAAAATTTACAGTGTAACCTTGATATCTCGAAAATTGTGATATCTCGAATAAAAGTGTTTTTCCTTACAAACTGTTTATTTCACTTCATTGTCTCGAAAACTCGATATCTCGAATTTTTCGGCGTCCCTTTGACTTCGAGATATCGAGTTTATACTATATAATCAAAAACAAATTACAAAGTAAAAACATCGCTGGAACTGAAATCAAATATATTTCCATTCATCAAATATACTTATTTATATTTTTCAGATTAAGCAGAACTCCGATTTTCCAATTAATACAGTGGTGTAGTGAAGTGGGGGTGCAAGGGGGGGTCTCCCAGAAGGGCGCCAAATCGTCCCTAAGACAAAGATAATTTGACAAAAAATAAAAGGGAGGGACGCCAAGGAAGTATCGTCCTCCGGAAGCCAGTTTTGCTCGCTACGCCACTGAATTGAGAATATCGTTTAATATAAACTGATGCTACTGAACACCCCCCCCCCCAAAAAAAAAAAAAAAAAACTTACGCTTGCCTTTTGCAAAAATTTCAAGGACAGATATTTTGGCCACAAATACCTAAAGCGCGTAATATGAACTGTGAATGAAATATTTCAATTTTAGAGAACATATAAATTATAAAGAGTACAAAATTCAGGTAAGCCGATATGGGCTTATCCACAGCTGTTCCACGTTCCGCCATTTCACGTCTCTGGACTCTCTATGCGGGTCCGGTATCTGATGTTAGTTATTCAAACCAGCTGTCACAATCACTCGCTTCGTGACGATAGTGATTAGCCTTAACTTTAATTACAATTCGTTATCTGAGATTCGAAAGTAAGGTATCGGCAAAGCAGGAATAATACAAATCGGTCGGTATTAATAATTCTGACCAGTCTGTTTGCATGCTTTCAAAATGAGAAACGTAAAAACGAGTGTGCATTTTGAGGAACGAGATTTAAATTATCCCGGAGGCTACAGAATGAATAGAACTGAAGCGAAATTACTCTGTATTTATTTTAGAACATTCGTCTCACGCTATGTACGAGGAATTGTAACTCTAGATAATTAAGGTTTTAAAGAGGCTGCGCTAGGATTTTCCTTGCGTATTCTCTGTTGAGTAATTTGGAAGTAAAAAAGCAATTTTTCTTCTTATAGGAAGGGTTATTCATGACAGAGACGGACCTCCTCTCTCCTCCTAATTTTCCGTATGCAGACTTTAATATGGTGTAGAATTCTCTGTCTGGAAACGGTTGAAAGTAGCAATTTAGAAAGTTCGTCCTGAGAAGGATTATATAATGAAGTGTCCTGACCAGTGTGACTCGGTATTTTACATAACTTGCTTGTCTCCTAACCTACGGCAGGTCCCACTAGCTAGGCAATTACATCAGAAACTTCCAACGCAACTAAACTATACACTGACATGCAAAAAATCACTTAAGACAACTTTTAATCCATCTGACTTACGTGTATAATTTAGTTGCGTCCATGATTGATTGTCATTTAATAAAACCCTTGGTGCATAGACGAGCCGTTGCAGATCCAGGAGAGGGACCAGAGGGCTTTAGCCCCCCCCCCAACCTCCTAAAGACTTTGCTAAAGGGTAACATTTTGTTTCTTTCGCTGACTCTTCATTCAGGTAAAAAGAGCTTAGTTCATAAATTAACCCCGCCCGAAAATTTTTACATTCCTTTATAGTAACATTCTGCTTTGTTGTACACTTTGTTTAGGTCAAATAATATTTTCTCAAAAATTAGCGCCTCCCAAAAAGAAAATCCGGCATCCGCCTCTGTGGACGAATACATCAGAAAAGACCATTCAAAAATCATAAAAACGAGTGTGCAAGTTTTTATAATTATTGCAGGGGGTGTGTGTTTCGTGTTGGTGTTATGGCAAGCCTACATGAGGGCCATCTGCCTAGGGGGTGTGTGCCTTGGGCGGTGTACTTTTTATGGGGCTGTAACGCGTTTTCACTTTACATCTGGAGAAAACTGCCCAAAGCTCTAGATAGTTCGATCGACAGCCGCACAGGACTTGGAAAAGAAATGTGTGGTTAGACAAGAGCTTCAGCGTAATTTCTGTTCTTATAACAAAATTATTACAAGTAACATTTTCGGGTTACTCTTCCTTTTTGATCATAACTCCTCGCTGAACTCATTTCCTGATTACCGCCTTGTCTAAGGCCCAAGATCACCTCGCATTTCCACAAGGATTTCGGGGTGAAAACGGGTGGGGGGGGGGATTCAAATACTTCATTGAACTTTCTACGAGAGTGCTTCGAAACGTTTCGCTATGTCACTGTCCAAGATAATACATTCGCACGCTTATAAAGCCTGTACTAAAGTAGACTGGACAAGCTAAAAACATTTTTGTAGGGTCTGACCACCCCACCCCTTTTCGGGCGGAGCAACTATATAATTCTACGTCTATACAGAAGCTATAAACCATGATGTTTGGCATTTTAAAGAGAAGTACTTAATTCTGCTCCTAACTTTTGTCTCTGACGGAAGGAATTGCTTCTACTTGTATGAAGTATTTAAGGAACGTCGCAAATAACTGATTAAAAAATAATAATTTATCGAAATTTTAACCCAACATAGCATACAGGTTAAGCCTGCATACTTATTTACACATTAATATGGTTTCCCCTTCCACAAAAGCGCGAAACGTGATATGTTTATCTGCGTCGCCTATGAAGACAGACAAGCACGTGGTTTTTGCCTATCATATTTAAACACAAGCAGCTCTCCGCACCTCTAGTCATACCGAAACAAAAACTGTTTCCACTCAGCCACATCACATCGCCGCCGAAAAGTGCAAGTGAATATCTACAGAAAGTTCACACGGAAGTTTCATAGCAACACAGTTCGCTTAATCGCCGCCAGGGTGCGTCTTCCAAAATGTCTACTATATCTACATTTTCCCGTTATTCTTCGCCTCAGTCTGTTTGCTGAGAGTCACTAGGGTGGAATTGGGCTGTTAAAGTATCTGCCCCGTTCTTGGCCAAGATACATCGGAAATAAATTGTCGGGAAAAAACAACTGTTCGAGTTCTAAAGACTGAACTTAAAAAAATAAATAAATAAAATGAATGCTCGTTATGATGCATTTAAAATATGTTAATTAATTAGTATAAAGAATTCCTTTTAATTATTCCATAAAAACTTCAAGTAACAAATTCTGGTGTTATTCCTAGGAATGCGTGGGATATATTACTAGGGAAATCTACATTTTTTTGTATCACTATTTTGAAATAGCTTTAATAATGATCATACAATTTGATTTAAAAATTACGTCACGAGCGAAATGTTTCCGCATTTTTCATGATTTCGCAACTCCGGGAATAAATAATTGCTTGGACTGCATCAACTTCACTTCTAATTTTAAAAAGATGATCTGGGAACAAAACCTCCAGGAATTGCAGACGATATAAAAACAAATATTTTCGAATTCTCGATCTATCTTTTCTTGTTGTCTTTCGAAAAGCTTATTACAGAAGGAAATACAACCTTGAGCATGGCCATTAGTATAGAATATTTTGCTTTTGTCACATCAGCATATAGCGTGATTGCGTCGTGATTCAAAAGAAAAAAGACGCAAAAGAATAAATTGGCTGAAACTAATAGCATCCTCTAGTGTCAGGTAAGCGGGTACTCTACTTATGTATTCTATGATTACTAACTGCCTCAAAGCTTTTTAAAAAATATAACAAATCGAACGTTGGAAGATTCGATTTGACCGAAGAAACTTGAATCGGAGCCATTTACATGCTTGATGTAGTTGTGAAGTCTGTATAATTTTTCTTGGAACACCCAACTGGAAAACGAGCTAGACCGCATTTGATAGACCCGTTTAGACATTTCTCCCTATAGGCACATGAACCGAGTCCATGGGTTCACTGATTTCTTGAAGACCACGAGAAAATTGCACGTTTTCCTTAAGTGCTGTTATGGAGTTTATTTTAGACTAGAGACAAAGCCGATTTTGGCTGTGAAGAAAATATAAATTTCAGTTAAGTTAAAAAAAAAATTATTCAGAATTTTAATGGACTTAAACATTTTTAAGGGCATACTAGAAAATATTTTCTTAAATGTACAAGTTTCTGCTTAAACTAATTCGCCTATCTGCACTGTAATGTTGCTGATAATCTTAACTGCAACATTCAGTGTCTGTTAAGTTCTATTACAGTAGTAATATTGCATAAAGTTTTTCGGAGAAATATTACGTTGCACATATCTGCAGTTCAAAAACTTCTAAGTACAGATGAAACTTTTCCTTTAAAAACATATCAAGTACGCGGTAGTTAATAGGTATTACTAAAAAAAAAAAAAAAATTCAGTGTGCCCCATATGTTAGTGACATGCTTTAATTCCTTATCTATTAGAGACAAATGGGCAATGCAAATTAAAAAAATGTTTAAACTAAGGTAGGAAAAACGAATAATTTAAAAAAATCCTCGTTTTAGTTTTTCAAAAGTTACTTTTTAAATTTGTATACAGCACCTGTACAGACAGTGGCGCACACAGGATTTTCTCTTCGAGAGGGTCCAGTCCAAGGCCGTACCCAGGAAGGGGACCAGATCCCCTGGTCATCCCCGAAATTTCGAATTTTTTTAACAAAATAATGATGATGAAGTCTTTTTGTGAAAAATTCTGCTTTTTCACCGTTTCGACCCCTTCCGAAATTTTTTTATGAATACGGCCCTGATTCAACTCATAAAGCTGCGACACCAACCACGTCAAAAAATGCGTAATTTTTTTTTAAATCTTAACCGCCTTTTACTGCGTTTATCCGTTTATTCATCTTAACTGGTGAAAATAAGAATTTGATAAAACCTTTCAGTATATTTGAATGTTAAAAATTACATGACAATTTAACGAAGGAAAGTTGATAACTCTTTTGGGTGGGGGTCCAGACCCCTTGGACCCCTCCCTTGTGTGCGCCACTGCATACAAAAGAAATCGCCAATTAGTAAAATATGTCCCATACTCTAATGTGGTGATGTACAAAAAATCAGCCTTACATCACAAAACGTCTCAGAGATATCTCTCTAAAAAAAAGATGATCGGGGGGTGGGGTATGCATGAATTTAAAAGTAAACGTTTAACGCTAGAGTGGAAGATATCCTTACTTTCTTTATGACCCCTGGAATTCGATCACCCGATGCGATTTTTACCCACGAGAGCCATTGTAAAGTGTTTTAAGTCAATATATATTTATCTTCGTTCCTCTGACATTTTTTAGGGTACAGTTTTCAAAATTTGTACATCACCTCATTAGTGTTTAGGGCATATTTCACTAATAGGAAATTTTTCTGTACGGAGGTTGTATACAAATTTTAAAAAGTGTAACTTTTTTAAAAATTTGCGAGAGTTGTTTTTTTTTTTTTTTACATGGTCCTTTTTCCTACCTTATTATGAACACTTTTTCAATTTACATTGTTCTTTTATCTCTGATAGATAAAGAATTAAAGCGTGTTACCGCCTTTTTGAGGCACCCTGTAAAGTAACTCTGATTTGGATTTTTCAACAATAAATCCTATTCTGTTTTGTAGTGCTGTAACATACTTTAGGAATCAAAATAACTATGCAATACATTACTTTCTGATGTTTGTTTTTTGAAGTTTAAACATAGATTTAACTCAAAAATTAAACCTTTTTTAGCAAGGGTTGCAACTCAGGATCAGAAAATCATATAATTAAAAATGCGGTAGTTATTAGTCATTTTCAATTAGAAAAACTTGTATATTGATTGCATTTATATTTTCAGTCTTGGTAATCAGGAATCATTTCTGTGATCATTTACTTCTATGATTGTACCAGGCTCGTAGCCAGAAAAACATTTCACAAAAGGAAAGGGGAGTGAGCATCACTTGGCTATACTATATTTCCTGACAACGTCTTAAGGCTTATAATTTTCATCCTATAATATTTCCTGTCTTTTTTTTTTTTTTTTTTGTAACGAAATATGGTTAAAAATAATCCTACATTATTTCACTAAAATGCTAGACTTAAGATCTGAGCAAATTTGATTAATTTAAAATTTCAATTCTGCATATTACGGGTCCTCCATAAATTAGCGCAAACTTCAAAAATTCTTTAAAAAAGAACAAATAATAATAAAAGCATTCCGGTTTGCATAAATATTATTTAAAAAAGTTTTTTTTAATAAAAATTATTTGAAACTTGTCTCATATATTTGTATGTCAGCTTTATATATCTGTGACTTTTTGGACTCTTTTTTTCCCCATAAGTAATAAAAAAGTACAATCTCCCTTTGATCATATTCATGGAAATCTTTATGTTTTATAATTATTTGAACGAATTTAAGGCTCATCTGGAATGTATTTGCGTATTTAAATAGCAAAATACATAAGTGAAAGAGCGTGAGAGAATACTAAATGAATTACTCCAAGAAACAATCCTTTCACACACTATACGTTCACAGTATAAATCAACAAGCTTCATTGAGATGCAAGTAAAAGGAAAGGAATATTTGTAATTTCTACAATGGCGAGCAAGGCTCACTTGTAGCAAATTTTATATATATAATAAATATTATTTTTTAAAAAATGTTGAATTTTGGAGTAACAAAGAAACAAGCCTCAATATTAATTAATACTCATAACAGGTTATGCCACTTAAAATAAGTAAAAACATGCATATAATCAACATCCGTAAATCTAGTGTTAAGATAAGTATGCTGATTTCTCTCTATTCTGTACTTGTGAAGGCTTCTTGTATGCGTTTCAAAAATTCATTTTTCCTTGACTTCATCAAAGAAAAATAATTCACGTTTATCTACCAGCAACGTGCCACTGCTGAAGCTGATTTCTGGCTCAGGTTTCGACAACACTTATCCTAACCCATTAGTAATTAGTAACTGAGGGAATACAAATTTTCTCACTAATGCGTTTCACCTTATTGAAAAGAATTTTTTATTAATTTCTTTTATGGAAAGGACAAAAGAATCTGGAGAAGAATATGTCTTGATGCCTATAAGCAGACATTTCTGAGAATTCATTCAGGTTGGCACTCATGATTCAAAGTATAGTGAGGCATAAGTTCTTGAATTTTATACGAGTAGCTAGGCGCGAAAGGAGACGAACTTTTCAACTGTGTATGATGAAACACGAATACTTAGAAAACGAGTAATACGTTGGGAAAGAAACGCAAATGTCGCGTTTTTCTTAAAAGAAATTACTTTAAAAATCGTGCTTCAAATGATCGAGAATCTATGATGGCACTAGACAGTGTTTAATCGTTAATCAGTTATGGTAATGTGTTTTGTGTCCTCTTAGTGTAAGGAGGACATTTAACTATTTGTAATAAAATGTTTTATTGAAAAATAAATAAGTACTGAGAGCATCATTGAATTTTTGTTCAATTTATAAATGCAGTCCCTAAAGGTCATTAAAAATTTATAGGAAATAGCAAGCACATAAAGATGACTCGGAATACCATAGGAATGAGGGCCGCAAACGTTGTCTTCATGCATCAGTAAATGATCACTTTAAAAAAAAAGCGTTAAAGTGTAAGAAAAATAAGCTTCAGACCATGATTCATGAAAAGTAAAATTATCTATCTCTGTAAGAGGTGAGCTAAAATTAATTATATTATATAAATCGTATTTAATTTTGACCGAATGAGTTTTCCCAAAGATTTTTAAAAAATCTTTATTTATGAATATTAGACCATAAAGACAACGTTTGTGACCTCGCATTTTTATTTAATTCTGAGAGATTTGGTGCCCCCTGCCCTTCGTGACTTTGTTGTTTGTTGAATGGAATTTTTGTTTAACCCTTTGATGTATAACCATTTCCATCATCACATTCACTCGCTCATGTAGATACAGTGCTATGAATGAATTGCATCATAAAATAAGCAATTCATAACATTTTCTTAAAAGAGAGAGAGAAAGAGAGAGAGATTTGTTATACTTAGTTACTTTTTATCATTTTAAATTAAGAGAGGTTGTAACTAGATTCATACAAACTAAATATCTTAAGTACCAGAATAACACACGTTTGGTTGTTGTGTCTTATCACCGTTTCAAAAGCAAACTTGATCAAAAACCAAAGCAAATAAACATTTAACAAAATAAAAATATCAATGATTTTTACATTTATTGGCGGGCAAGATTATTTTATTTGTATGTGGTGTACGCGTAGCAAGAGAGAGAGCTCAAGTTGTGGCATTTCTTCAGAGTATACTGATCAGCTGCCATTCCTCAATAAATTATGCTCTATTGAACTGTCGTGTCAGTTTGGAGAGCTTGATGAGGATACATCAGAAAAAAAGGGTATTTTATGGGAATTGATCGGGTTAAAAATTATGTGTATTTAATGCTATGGTGGAAAACGTGAATTATTAGAAGGGAACTAGTCTGAATTTTGAGATCTGAGTTTTTGAAGATTATTTTGCTAAATGATTACTTTATCTGAGGCTTGTAGAAACTGCTACAATGCTGTTTAGATACATCAGAACATAAAAATAAAAAGATAAAAATGAGAAGAAGTCATCAAAATAGGGATGGACAAAAAACTGGAGATATCGCGGGTCTCAGTCAGCTGACGTAATCGAGGAGCGCCCCTTTCCCTTGCAATCCACCCATGAAATTTGCGAGAAAAGACTGTGCGGACGCCCCCTTAATCCGAGAGCGCAAATTTCCCGCATCCAGAGCAAAGCGCGCAGTTACCGAAAACGAAACTCGCTAATAAGATGACTTCGAGTTGATAGCAAACCTGTATTCACCATGCTTCTCCCATGAGCACAAACGGATTGCATCATCCTCTGATCCGAGACACAAAAACACAAGGAAATGCCCCTCCGTCGTTTCCCACGTGGTCCCGCCTGCTTCCAGATCTGGGCTAAAAGGAGTTTTTCCCGAAGAAAAGCCCGCGCACACAGACAACTCTGTTTTGCCGCTCGTTCGCGCTCGCTTTTTCCCCCAATACGATTTTGGAGGCCAAGTGCAGTCTCCCTCAGCAGAACAGCACATGGCAAGAGCTCGTCTGCACCGTATTTATTTATAAACCTACAACTGTTTTAGTTTTTTGAAAAGCAATACATTTAAACCGGAGTAAAAAGCAAACCTACTATTCTAAATATTCAATTCTTCTTATTCAGCCTCCCCCGTCCTCGCAATCCCTAAAATCAAAACTAGAAAGAAAAAAAATCTCCATATTTTCCTGGTAAGCTATTATAAAAGGTAGATGTGTTAAAACAACTTTGTGTCCCCATAACGTAAGTATTTGCGCAACTGCCAACATATGCTCTATACTGCCTATCCTGAAAAATTGCCATCACAAGTCCATGAGCCTTATACACGTCGTAGTTGGAAGGTGTTTTTTTTCACTAGTGACGGAAAGGGTTTATTTTTGCATTCACTAGAGACTAAATTTCAATAAATCAATGTTTATCTCAGTGAAAGAAAATCGCATCTACTCTTTATAACGTAAAAGAAAAAAAAAAATCCCAAAATGAAAAATGGTTTCTTAAAATACAAGAAGCTATCAATATTGATAAACTTGATTCCGCGATAGACAGATGAGACTATTTAATTAGAATATTTAATGGGCTGGAAAAAAACCGTTAGAGAAGATGCGCGACAGGGAAAAAAGTCTCGTCTCGCGAAATCCTTACGTAGTAATGGAAAATAGGTCGGTCTCGTCTCGCAGAACAACTGCAAACCTCGGTCTCGTCTCTCATCCATCCCTATAAACCACTGTTTAGTCAAGTACGTTGTAGCCTTTACAAAATTTTGGTTACGTACGGTCACACGAGCATTTTTTGATGTTATGTAAAGAAATTCTTTTCATGCAGCTTGAGAGCAGTTCAAGCAGACACGTGAGACAACCGTGTAAACAAGCTGCATCTGACCACGTGTATCAACAAAGCATAGGCAGCAGCTTGTCTATATTTTGTTACTTGTTTTCAAGCTGTACTTCTAACACTCATGTGACACTGCCGTACAAAGCACTTATGTGACCGTATATTTACTTTTTAAGATTATTTCAGTAATTCTGTATTACTTATTTTTAATAGTCCTTTACATGCGACGAATAGAAATTTTCATCCTGTTCACTTTTGTGGAAGGAATATTGGGACTGCAAAATATTTTGTTTCAGTCAAATCATGTGGTAATGACTAGCTTTGTGGTAATGACTAGCTTACGTCCAACTGTTGCTGAAATTAACCCGTTGAGAATATTAGCTCACAAACTCCGCTCTAGCGGTGGTAAATTATGCCTGACGTTCAGTTTATTCTGATATTCAAGCTGAGGGAAAAAAAAAAAAAGATTTTTAAAGATCGGAGTTTAAAGATAGGTTATAAAAGCAGGTCTAAAGCAATTTCCTCCAATGACTTTTGCATTAAAAATATGGTAAAATATATTTCTAAAAAATAGTTTATTTTTAAAGGAAAAAGATTTTTTAAATGCAAATGAAAGTGAATTTGAAGAAAAATATTTTTGGACGATTTTGAGGCTGTAAAGCACATCAGTTATGTTTTTACCCGCATTTTTGATGAATTATATTTAAATTAAGCATAAAAATGTAGCCACATACAATAAGTAAAAAAATGTATTTTAAAAAAATACGAGTATATTTTGCCGATACATTAAGAAACTGCGAAATAGGTAGTTTTTTTGCAATACATTTGAGATGTAGAATATATATTTCTTGTATTATGTTAACAAGCTTTGAAGAAGATGAAAACTATATAATACATTAATTTAAAACTAATTTTTAAAAACATGATTTTTTTATTTTTTTAGACTTCCTTTTCTCTGTTTCCATTAACGAGCTATATTCGAAATTAGCCTTTGTGCTTATTTCCACAAAAAATCAATAGTATACTAAACTGCACTAAACTACCTCATAATCTGGATAAATAGTTATTTGCAAACAAACAAGCAAAAAAATCTAATATTTTACAATTGGGAGCCTAAAGAGAAAACACGCTATAAACAATACCAGCGGGTAATCTGATTTTACAAGTCAGCGGGAAACTCGCATTGCTTGTGATGTAAATGTAACTTGGCGAGAATTCTCTTCTCGGTAGCCCCCAAACCCTCGCCAAATGTGGTAAACTTGTTGTCTGCAACTCAGCGGCTTGTGTGCGTGTCGGGTCGGACGTGAGTATAGATTGTGACTGGTCTTGAGTGCTGACAGTGGTGCGTCTTGAAGCTGTGTGCTCAAACTACTATAAATTGTGGATGATCGCATGGGTTCATTGAGTTATGTTTGCATCTTTAAAAAAATGTATTCATGGTGCGCTTGTTGATTGAAATTAATTCTGTTCTGAAGTGTTTTAACAATGGAGAAATTGCACAACGAACCGGATGTTAAAAGGCAAGATTATTGTGCATTTGTTAATGAGCTGAAACTTTTCCATCAAAACAGAGGGTAAGCACGATTGAAAAAAAAAATATTATATTTCTATAAAAATGCGTTTGATTCTTTTGATGTGAAAAAATAAATATTTACATCGATCTTAATTTTTTGCAGCACACCTATACGCCAACTCCCCAAGATCAATGGCCGGGAAATTGATTTACAGAAATTTTACAATCAAGTTACAGCATTAGGAGGCCTACAAAAGGTAAGTAATTTTTTTTCTTCTCGCCATGCGTGTCTTTTGGATGAAATTGTTTACTAATCTTAGTAAGAGTGATCGTTGCTACCGCGAATTCATCCGCGGGGTTGCCAGTCAGTATCTCGGACTCTTCGGTGTAAAAGGCCCGAAGAGGTATCTAGCAGCATAACCACTACAATACGAATGATCGGCTACTTTCAATATTGGATTTTGTAGCGTCTTTCGATATTGTTTACGAATGGGCTCCGTTTACTTTTCAAACTTTGTTTTCTTGCCAGAAATGTAGATTTTGCTGTGATCACGTCAACGAAGGATGTTAGGCCTAATATTGGAGTTAATGTATTAAATAACACATATCTTGCGTGTTTAATAAAACTTATATTTTTTTAAGTTAATAAAAAAATTATAAGTAGCTATGTTTATGAAATTCATATCGGCTGCTTTAAATGTTAACATTTTGCGTATTTTATTTTGTTTTAATTTATTGATCAGTGTTTTTTAGCCATTTTTTTATATAGAGGCTTGTAACGTGAAAAAAAAAAAACTGCATTAAAATTAAAGAGGGAAAATAAAATTTAAATCATTATGTGGATAAATTGTCCATAAATATATTTTTATTTTTTTTTAGATTATGAGGTTTGATTATTAATTTTATGGTAAATTAAGATTTATTGATTTTTATGAAATTTATAATACAATTTAAATTTCTGAATCATTAATTTAATTTAATGAATAATTTCATTAATTTAATGAAAAGTTTTAAAATCAAATTATTTTATTAGTCACTATTTTATTTTGTTTTTATAATTTATAGCTAGTGAAAACATATTTTTTCAAGAAAATAAATTTCATGATTATAAATTTATATTTTAACTGGTAAAAAGTTTAACATTTAAAAGTATTTGTTATAGACACTAATAAAATATTTTTTATTGCTTGCTTTTTTATTATGATTATTTAAGTGGTGGTGGTTAGTGTGATTATAATTATCAAAATCAAAGATTTATTCATTGATATTTTCACTTTTTATTAGCTTTTCATTATGTAGTATATTCTAGCAAAGTATATAGTTCTATCTTGTAAAATTAATGTGTATTAGTTTTCTTGTTGAATTTTATTTTGTGCAAAGTATCATACAAACATGTATGATTTTTAAATTTAAGAAATTAAAATATAGAAAAAATAATAAAAATTTTATCCTTTGTTAAAATATAAGTTTATAAATTATAATATTTTAATGTTAGTATATAATATTGAAAGCCCTAATGTTACATCTGGAGGAAACTGTCCAAAACTCCAGAGAGATTACAATAGTTAAAACCACATAATATTATTTTGGAAAGATAGCTGATTTTTTTTTTAACAAATTATTATAGTTTAGTTAGTAATGGTATGAAGTAATGGTTTCATTTTGAAAAGTTTTCTATGATTAACAATACTATACAAAATAACTGGCATTAATAACAATCAGATGATGCTATACTGCCATTTAATATATTAGTTCAAATAGCTATTGAACAAGATAAATGCCAAGCACACTAATAATTTTGTATACTATTATTCTAGAGCATAAATATGGAATTTAAGTTTTGTTTAGTATAAAAATCACATATGCATATACACAGCAATATTTTAACTTGAAAAGCATCAGGAATGAGTAATTCTTAAGACAAAGGTGATGTCAAATGCAGCAAATAAAATTAATGCTTAAAACAAAAGTTAAGAACTAGCATGAATTAAAGCCAATATAAATATTAAAACTAATTATTAACTTATTAAAAATGAAAATATTTACATATTATTGATACCAGTTTCATTTTAATCAATAGGTTTAAATAGCTTTTCAAGCCAAGGCATTAAATGCCGATTATATGGGCAAACAGCAAGAGGTACGAATGCTGTGTTGCATTAAAGTAAAGCTACATGAATATGTCCTAAAACCACTTAAAAAGCCCTCCACCCTTTTTCAGATAACCTTAGTGCTTTGTCTTAAATATTGTAATACTATCCATAAACCGCAATTTTTGAGGAAAAAAATTATAACATACCATAAATAAATCTTGTTGTATTTATTGTATTAATACATGAATTATTAAGTAAATAAGACACACTTTTTATTCAGTGAAATTCCAGAATCTCTCCTTTTTGAATTTGCGTAAGCTTTTTGAAGCATTTAATTTTTAGTAAAGCCAAAAAGTATATCAAACTCAGTAAAAAAAAAAAAAAAAAAAAAAAAAATTAAATGCATGACAATTTGCTATAAAATTTCACAAAGATGACTTCTTTTATGAATGCCAAAATTTTATAATAAAGGACAAACAACGAGTTAGTATATCAGATTACTCTCAATACCTTTCTTTTTCATGTTAGAATAATCAATACATGCTTATTTTTAAATACGATAGTTTCATTTTCAAAAATATAATTTATTGTACAATTAAATTTTTTAAATTCTCAAAAGTTTTACTGAAAAAATGTTGATTATTTGATGTTTCCCCTGGTTTTTTTATCTCAAATATCAGATCCTTAAAACATCATGTGTCAGATTTACTTATTGTATTGTGAATTACAATAATATAGCTTATTTTGTGATTTTAAATAAACATAACAAACAACGTTTTATGAATGTAGCAAGTAAGATTATGAAAAAATAAAGCTCTAATGTAGGAAAAATAATCTTTTACTTTGTTAATCCTATGCATAGGCTTTCTTGTTTATTTTTGTATTTCTGCACAAAGGTTTACCAAATTACGTAAAGTTATATTTTTTATTAATAGTTTCTTTATGCTAAAAAAAATATTGAAAACAAGTGTTGGTGGAAATATTAAAATAAGTCATCTCCTTACTTTTAAGTAATTTTAACAAAATTTCACAATTAGACTTTATATCAAATTTTAATGTATTTGAAAGTGTTATTTTAACGGTCGGGAGTTTTGGACATTTCTCACGTGTAACGTGAATATGCGTTAGAATCCCTTAAAAAGCCCTCCGCTCTAGGCGTTCTTTCTTTAGGCAGATAGCCCTCGCGTAGCTTTGCCGAAAATAAATGGTATATAAAGACAATCAAAGGTTCTCGTATCGAATTATTTTATGTACATTGTCAAAGGGCAATATTTTTTAAATGATTGTGTCCATTTAATATTTTAATTATTTTTCCGTAGGTAATAATAAAAATCAAAACTTTTCTTTTATAAAAGTATTAAAAAATATACGGATTTTAATAATAATAAAAAGTATTTAGTGAGGAATGTATATTAATAAGCAAAAATAACTTCTTAGTTTAGATCAACAATAGAAAAATATTATTTGGGGTTTTAAATTATTTAAAAGCAATATTTTATGTTGGAAAAACTGTATAATATCAACCCCATTTTAATTCACGCGCCGCGACTTGCCGCGACTTATCGGAACTTTTTTTTTTTACTTACGTTTTCACTATTCGGTGTATGTCACGATCGAATATTTTGCTCGATTCTTCAGTCGGTTTTACGGACTTGCCGATGGAAACCAGTACTTGAGGATTGTTTCTGCAAACACAAACACCCTTCCCCTTTCGCTTCTGTGGATTGTTTGTTTATAATGTGATCTGGAACGTGTAGTCATGTTTGATTCAGCAGGTGTATTAAAGTTAATTTTCCATCGTATTCAAATTCCTTTCGAAACTAGCCTTTTTAAAAAGCTAATATTGAAAATTTTTCGTTGCTTATTCGATATTGAAACTGTGTAAGTGTAATGTAGTTCAGTTTCGTGAAAATTTTTAGGATGTATGATGTATCTTGTGCAAATTAACCAGTAAAGATACAGAAAAAGAAGAGAAAAAAAGCATTTTTACAATGCTGAAAAAGCAGACACTGATGTAATGCATAAACAAAATTATAACTAAGATACTTTAAAGAATGAGTACTGTGAATTATTGCCTAACACAGCTTATTAAGGCAAACATGTGTTTTTTCGGCTTTTATTTTAAATATACTTTGAGCGAAATGTTTACATGTTTATATCGTGGTAACTTTAAGGAAATCATCGAAAGGAGGGGGGGGGGACCACATCCTTGAACAGTTTTCATGCATAGTTTTAAAAAACTAACAAGAGACACGGAAAAATTCAAAACTACTTCTTCACAAACTTTACTCTGAACTTTTAAAAAGAATTAAGTTTTGCATCTGCTGAAAATTTACAGAAAAAATTCTTATGCACTGATATCGCATAGCGAAGCCAGCTGAAGCGCTTTCCGTTTACAAAAGTATTGCGAATCAGTAAACACAAAGAAATCCGGGGTCTTGACGCAGAAAGATTTGGGCATTTACTTTATTAAAAATAATAATAAATAACTAGTAATAAAAATATATACATTGTTTATATTTTTATTGTCGTTTAATATTCTACTGCTCTTGAAATTAATCTTCCAGTTTATTATTTTGTTTCAAACTTTGCTTCTAGCTATCGTGAAAATTATAATGAAACATCTTTGGAATCCTAAATATTATGCCTTTAAAATGAAATAGTGAAAAGACATTAGGAAGTTCGAGGTTATTTTTTTTTAATGAACTCTGCCAAGCGAAAAAGGTCTTTTCTCACATTGAACTGCAGTGATTAACCTAAAATAAAAATGTCGACGCTTATAATCGGATTTTTATTCCTTAAATATTTATCATAGACATACATACAAACCTTAAAATAAATTATAAAGTTACATAAAAAGTCACATAATTTGAAATCGATTAAAATTTTTAGGGGATTAAGTTTGAATAAATACCAAATTAAAATTTCATACGACCTCAGGTCGAATTAATCCCCAGTTAAATAAAATGGGCTCCTTCATCATAAAAAGTCTCAAGTTTGTGAAGACTATACTATATCAATAATAGGAAAAGTATTTGCGCAGTCATTGTTTTTTTTTCCGTAGTCATTGTTTTTTTTTTCGTAATTTATGTACGACCCCTGAAACGCCGTACTTTTTTATTTTATTTTATTTTTTCCCGAAAGTCATTGAAAAAGGGTTTAATTCAGCAATTTATTTTCATATTTCTGACGTATTAGAGTTTCATTGACTTATTTTAGGATAATTTGATCAAATTTTGTACATAACCTCATTCGTGTAGTGTATGGGGAACATTTTACTAAGTAGAAGTTATTCTGTACGAAAGCTTATAAAAATTTAAATTTTGTTTTTACTGATATTTTTAATCCATTTCACACACCCCAGAATATTCAGATTTAATCCCTGAAAAATTCCTTAAATAGTGATCACAGACATATACAGTAAGTTACAATGTTGCGTTAAAAAAGGTAAAGAATTTTATGCTATCGATTAAAATTTTCACGAAATTAAATCTGACTTAACACAATATTTGAATTTTTATACTGCCCCCATTCGAAAAATTACTAATTAGTAAAATGTGCCCCATGCATGGGACAAACTTTCAGCAATTCATCCTAAAAAGGCTGAAAGATGTGTTCAAACAAAGTTAGTAAGGGGCTATATAATATAAATAAAAGTATGTATATATGCAATCATGGTTTTCTTTCGTAGTTTGAATACAGTCCCTGAAACGCGATCTTCCGATTTTACTTGAGGGATTGCGGCCGATTATCTATGCGAGGGATCTAAGCCGAAGAGGAGGTATTTCTCAGGGGTCCTAACCCATATTTACGCGAAGTTTCGGAGAAAACCAACCACGGAAAACTCCGAACGGCTAGGTCGACGAACGCGACCTGGGGTTGAACAGTGCACTTTCCGTCTCCCTGTAGAGAGCGCTATGCGCTCGGCCACTGGTCGGGCGATCTTCCGATGTGATTTTTTCTTTTTTGGGAGTTATTGAAATTTTATATGCCTGAGCCTTTTTATGATGAGGGGCTGAAATTTTGTACGCCTCTTAATTAATGTAAGAGACACATTTTACTAATGGTGATTTTTTTGTACGGGGACCGTATACAAATTTAGATTTTGTATTTGTTTAGATTTAATCTCCTGAAAATATTAATCGGAACCATAAAATGCTGTATCATTTTTCACGTAACTTTGTAATTTATTGTGTATGTCTGTGATCAATATTTAAGTAATAAAAACCAGGGTCATAGTTTTTGGAACACTCTGTATGCATATACAGGGTGATTTGCATATATGGGTGATTTGCTATCAGACTGACAAACTTGCAGGGGGTGAGGGAATGCAGAGACGAATCACGTAGTAATGCGGGATCGGAAACAACGTCTTCATGTACCTGTTAATAATCACTTTAGAAGTGTTCAAATGATAGAAAACTTTCCGACCATGGTTTTTCAAAAACTAACCCCTCTTCCACCGATTGCACTTGATAAAAATTGTTATTTCAGACTTATTTCTTTCATTACATTAATGAAATTGTCTGAGGAAAGCCCATTGTTTATGAAACTTGGTCAAGAAATGAGACGCACACTTCAACACTTATTCCAAAATGATTATTAACGGGTACATGAAGACGACGTTTCCGACCCCGCATTGCTAGGTGTTTCTGAACCGTCTCTGTACCCCCTACACCCCCTGCAAGTTTGTCAGTATGGTCGCGAATCACCCTGTATATAATATATATATGTGTGTGTGTGTCGGAGGAATGTTCTTATTCCACTACTTTTGGTTAGTGCAATGAACATTGTTTGATGGTCAATGTTTCCTCCTAAACTTTACCATGTCTGATATTTCTTTGTGGCGAAGCATCGTCTTTTACAACAGACTTCTATTAGTTTTTACCATTTCTACTGTCCTTCATTATAAATCGCAACAGAAAGAAATTAATTGTTCTCTTCTAATTGGAAAAAATCCTCTTAATTACCCTCCATGATCAAGCGCTTGGAGCTAATTATATTGCCAAATAATTATCTGCTCCTGAAGGAAAATATTTGTGATCATTACAATTAGTCTCTTATTTATCAGTACATTTGAACAAGAATGCATAAGAGATTGGATATAAGTAGAAAAATTATTATTTTGTGTAAAATTCAGGTATTGCTTCAATTTGATTAGCTTCTTTGAGGCTTTTAATTTTTTTATTTGGGAGTTTTCTAAATAAGCTGCCCATCGCTAACATGGCCATTACGTAATATAGTAAGTTTTTTTTTTTTTAGAAATATATTACTTTATTTTTGTGAATAAGTAATTGAATTTTCTGTATAATGTAAGTTTTTGTAAAAAAGAAACTATAATGTATCATAAAAATACATTTAAATAATGCATGTTACATTCGAATAAGGAATAGTTTTAAGGAAACTCTTCCGTCGCATTTCAATTAGCAATACAGTCGGCGCTCGTTTTTACGAACTCTTAGTGCTTTACGAACTATATGAGTGGTAACTAAGTTTGTACAAACATTATATTACGCCTAAGGGTGTGTATTCATGATCGTTCACTAATTTGTAAAACCGCTTGTTCTTAAAAAAGGAGTTCTTAAAAACGAGCTTCGGCTGTGTTAAGACAGTTTGCGTAATTGGGTGTACTTTCATTTTGTTGCAGTCTGCTACAGATTAAATAGTTGAAACCTACTGTAAAAATTTAGTATTTAATAATATTTAGTTTGTAAGACATTATTTGCAGTCCCCATAGTGAAAAAAAAATTTTTTTTTGGTAGGTGATGTGAAACTTATTTATGAACATGCTCGTTCTAAACAAATGTAACAATTAAGTTATTCAAAATATATATTAGAAGTTTAAAATAAACTATAAAAAAATTATCGTACAACATAAGAGCTCGAAATAAGAGTTTGAAGCTGGTGGCTAAAAATGCTGCAAGAGCTTTTATAAGCTGCTGACAGTAAAAGCTGTTGAGCTTACGGCAAAATTTTAAATTTTCGTAATAACGGTAAATTCTAGTTGCAGTTTTTCAGCTTAACTTACACACACACCAAAAAAAAAAAAAATAATAATCAGTAATGAAAGGTGGAAAAAAAACCCCTTTTCACTTTTTTTTTATAAGCATTTATTCTGCAATTTTATACTTAACCTTTAAAACGTCTGAGATAGAAATACTGAAGCAATAAAGTTTTAAATACTTGCAGCCAAACTTGCCTTGAGAACTGTTGATCCTCCCGGCTATTTGGGCTAATCTCACGTCATTTGCCGTGGTTGCTGCAAGTTAGTTCGAGCCCCGAGACAATAACGTACAGTTTGTAAAAAATTACTTTGTTTTGAGATGGTAATCCAATGTAGGTAAATTGGAAAAATCCATAATCAAACAAATACTCTTTTCATTGTCATTAAACTACTCTATAAAACGCACGTTTTTCAATCAGCTGCAAGACTGTGGACTTTGTTCACTGCTTCAGCTACCCGCATACCCTGATCACATGATACACTTATTTAATTTATTCAATTTGGAAATGTATAATTAAAAATATCCCGCATCCAGAAAAATAGCGCCGAAGAGTGACTCAGTAACTGCACTTGGAGGATAAGAACCTTTTGAAAGTTGTTTTATCTTGCAATAGGAAAGCTATTTGTTAGGTCGCTTTGGTTATTAGGCAGCATTTAAGTTTTTTCTTAGCTGTTCTTTAGAAAAAAGAAAATTTCACATTCATTAATTCCCTATTAATAAATGTGAGGGCTCTTGCAGTGATGTATTTTAAGATTCGAACTTTATTTATAATTAATAGAATTTTAATTTTTCACTCTGAAATTGGCAATTTTAGTTATCCGGAATTAGGCATGTGGAAATCTGCAATTTCTATAGAATTATCAATCTTTTGTTTTCTTTTTCGCATTTTTCTCTGTCCCGTTCTCTTTTCATAAAATGTTGCAGTAAAAATTGCATATATAGGCATTAAAAAGGTTTGTGATTTAAAATATTTTAAATATCTCATACATGATTTTTAATAAATTTTGGCCCATTACCCATAAATGCTACTTAATTGGTGATTTTAAATCATCAACCTGTTTTTGGCATTCTTTGTGAGTCCTCTAAAAAATGTCGTTTGCTGATGAGGGATCACACGTTCCATTTTAAAATTGTGTAGTATGCAGAATACTCCAGATGGAATTGCAAGTAAATTTTGTAGTCGATTTTTAGTTTGGGTTGAAAAAATATTACCTTGAATGAGACTCTGTTTGAAATTTGTTTCAACTTTTGTTTTTAAACGTTTTATTGTAATCTTATATTAAAAAAAAATATTTTTACTCTTAGACAGCCTATGCCAACTAGAAAATATATACTTACTCCTGAGTTTTTTTTTTCTGTTATTTTTTACTTCTACTCCGACACTGTTATCTGCATGCATTTTAGGAAATGTCTACTCAGTTTTCGCAAGTATCCATTATCAGACTTACTTGAAAAAAATTTTTTTTTTAATCTCACGCCCTAAAAATGTAAACCTATAATATATAGATAGATTAATTTTTAAAAAAAATCTAGGGTGGGGGGGATAGCTGGTACCCCAGTACACAATCGTACTTGAAACTTCACACGTAATACTTTATTGAATTATTACAATAGGTTAAAATGGTGTTTAATGTCAAAGGAGATGATGCAATAAATTGGCACAATATGTAGACTTATCAGATTCAGCTGTAGCACCTGGACGAAAGTAGCACATTTTGTTAAATGGATGGCTCTTAAAGTTGTCAACTATAATATCTATTTTATAGGGCCAGGTGTTCAGAAGATAAGTAGTCACATTTTGGAGTACCCTGTTGATCTAATAGTAAGAATGTCGCAAAATTTCAGATTTATGATTTGACGAATGGAGAACAATTCTGTGTTGAAATTACAGTTCTGATAATGCATTAGGGAGGGGGGCTGGAGACAGAAGATATAATCATAAGTGTGATCTGAGAAATCTTACTTATCTCATTTCCCCCACCAGAGAATATCTAACGGAATAAAACCTAAATGTATACAACTACAAATAATAATAAAATGAAACAGAATAGTGTTTAAAATGCAAAATGATTTGCATCACAGTCCCGATTGCATATCCAGAAAAAAATTTTAGAGGAGGCACTTTTTTTCTTTCTTTTTTTTTTTTTTTTTTTTTTGGCCTCCTTTTTCGTATAAATTCGTTTGAATTTACAAAGTAAGACTATCTTGTATAGTGTAAATTTAGTTTGTCGGAAAGGGAAGGGGGTGGGGGAGAGTGTCATCCGCCAATATGCGGCACAGAGTAACTCCCCCCCCCCAAAAAAAAAAAAAAAAAAAAAAATACGCAATGCAATTCTTTTGCGGCATTTTTTTTTTCTTTTCCTTTTTTGGGTGGAGTTACATAATTCTTTTTATGTATATCGCCTCGGTATATCGCCTCGAGTACCATATGTCAATATTTCGCCTAGACGAAAGTAAGGAAGCTGATATAGTAAATTTACCTTGTGAGTTTTTTTTTATCATAGTTGCTAGACTAGGCGGCCAAAAATTCGCAAATCTATTGGGGGGGGGGGAATGTTCTTTCCACATGTCTCTCTCAAGGCGAAAGAGAGATTCATAAGATTCTTGTTGTAAGATACAACACTCATGAATACCTAAAAATCAATCAAGCATTGTGCCACAGAATTTAACATTGACATTTTAAAATTTGTCCCCTAAGGAGAGTAGATTGCCCTCCTCCCCCCTTTTCACATCTTTCTCGGGGGGGGGGGAAATCTATAAAATTCTTCTTTAGGATGTAACAAATAAGAAACTTACGTTTAAGCACAGAATGTTTATAATTAAAAAGTTGCTGAAAATTAGTTTGAATTTAGTATTAAAAAAAAACAAACCTCTTCGGTTCACATAATAAAATGCATTTGCGAATTAACTTTCATTCAAAACGTAGAAGCTATAAACATATTTCTTTAACATATGTTAAGCTAGAATTCTGTGCATAAAAAAACGCTAAAATTCCTTTTAAAATAAAGTTCGTTTGAGATATTGCTCCGAGAGGAGCGAACGATTTTGTGCGTATTTTGAATTTATTTGTGAGTTGTTTGCATTGTAATAAAATTATTTCTTGTATTGCATATACATTTTCCGGCAAATGAGAAATTCGGAGATTCGGTGTATATAATGCTCTCTGAGTTTTGAAAAGAAAAATGCAAAATTTCATTAATGTTCAATTGCATGAACTGAACCATGAACATTTTGTTTTATTATCATTCATGAATAACGTGTTTTATACCTGCAACTGTGACCCTACTGTGTTATTCAATATCTACTTACGTGTGATAAAATATTTTTTTCAATGAAATGTATAGCAGCGAATGGCATTTATTAAGTTTCTTATTTTAAAAAAAAGCTAATTTCATTTCTTTTAATAATAAATAACTACTCCTGTATCTCCAGTGTTTTAACAGCGGTAACCACAGATAGAGCAGGAAAGTTTTGCAGCTGTAATAAGCTTGGTCTTTTGACGGATGAGGAAAAATTTTATGAAGTATTTACCACCACTCTTCATAGGTTAACAACAGCGGCGGATTAATGCAATTTTGTCGGGGGGCGGCTAGTTGGAAGATTGACATGTACATCCATTTTATGGAAGCAAAATAAGGCTCTTTTACATTAATTTCTTTTCTCTGTGGAGGATGTTATCTCTTAGTTAATCAGAATAATAAAGTGAAGATAGGCCCCAAGAACGAAGCCAGATGGGGGCAGGGCCTAAGCACCCCCCGAAAATTTGGATTTTCTTTAATTGAATGTCAATAAATCAAGCATTTTTATGAGAACTTCTACCCTTCTCACCTTAACCCCCTCTCCCCTTCTCAGGACTGATTTAAATTGTATAACGATCGGGAAAAAAGGGGCTGAATTTAAATCCGTCGGAGCTAATTTAACTATATTTTTAAGCGTGTAGAACGTTATCTGGACATATCGGATTACTTTCATTAAGAATTCTTAAAGAGACTGAAAATCGTATGTCTGAAAAAAATTCATTAAAAGCATTTACATATAATTTGCTCCAAGTTAAAGTAGTTCCATGTATAGTTTTTATGTAGATTGAGGGAAAGAAAAACAGCTGAAAAGGGTACTAAATATTTATACTTATTTGTAATTAATATGTAGCCCAGTGGCTTACAGGGCCCGATCATCACGATATTGGGCCCTGGGCGAATACAAATTTTTGGGCCTTTGCGATTCTACATACTTGAAATTGCTTTGTTGCAAAAACATGAATGATTTTATGCTGGCGAAAGTTGCCAATCCTGGCAACCATTATGCTTATTTTTTTCAGTTTTCTTTTAATATCTACTAAAATAATGGGAATTTCAAAATTTAAGTCAGTTTAACGGCTTCCCCGGAATTTTCTGAATCCGTAGACACCTTCGCCGAAAGATAAATCGCCACGGTTTCGGAGGCGGTTTCGGCTTTTGACAGCGGCGGCAGCGATCGTTACATCTTTTAGAATAGAGACAAAAAAAGACTCTGACGTTGGCTCACGAATTTTGACCTAATGCTGATAGATTTTAGAGGAGCCTTAGTAGAGTAAAATGCCAGAGAATTAGCTGCCAACCTTCGTGCCAACTCATTTGCTATTTTCGAGAAAATGGCAAATTAAATATTTTTACAAAGAATTTTTTTAATTTAATTTTTTAATAAATAAAAATTTGTTCAAAATTATAAAATTTTTGGGCCCTTCAACAGGGTGGGCCCAGGGCAAATGCCCCGGTAGCCCTGCCGATAAACAGACCCTGGTGGCTTAGTGGTAGCGTATTGTGCAGCCATGTCACTGGTCCCGGTGTTCGATTCCAGGATTGGGCGAGGTTGACTCAGCCTTTCATTCCTTGAGTGGGTTGATAAAATGAGGATCAAGCTTGGTTGGGGACTGAACCCGGGATCAAGTGGTCAGGCTGACCCCCCCCCCTTTTTTTTTAAATTAGGAAGATTCAGCAGGGGACCCGAAATAGTTAATTTCTTGAGTCTCTGGATTCCGTAAAATTTAAAAAGCTAGCGCGGCCCCTTTGCTGAAGATATTCAGATATTTGTATTTTTGAATTGAGTAAAGAGTTGAATTATCTTAATTTAAAAGCACACTTGTATTTGCATGTAATCTGCTCAATAAATTTGCGCTGGTTTTATTATGGGATTCCAGTTATTTCTGGTATCAGTGAGCTATGGATGAGTGTTATTCAAAAAAGTGCAAAAGCAATTTATTTTTCTCTGATACAGATAATTTTTGATTCAAGAAATGCTATTGCTTATTGTTTATATATTTTAACTGGAAACTCAAATTTTAAAATTCTATTTCTGTTTTTTACTTGTAGGTCATTGAAAACCAGAAATGGAACGTTGTGGCCGAAGTCCTGAAATTACCTAAGTCGTGCGCTAATTTTGCTTTGGGTCTTCGACAAATTTATATCAGGTAAGTGATATTTTAACTATATTGGTTACATTCCCAAGTTACTTGCAGAAAGTTTTGTTGAAACGGCAAAGTGTTTTGTTTCTATCGCTTCGATAGAATTTTTCATGGAAACTAGCAAACGTTTCGGCTGACAATTAATTTTTTTTACTAGCCCCTGCGCAAAATAATTCGCTTAATTTCTTTTCGTCCACTACAAATTTTTGTTTGACAAAACTTTGATAATGTTACATCGTCACAATGATTTGATACTTTTTCTGGGATTATTTATACAGCGAACTGTATTTCATAAGCAAAAAAATAGAAGAGTAACTCGTTTGTGCTTACTCTAGTTGTCATTCAAGTTATTAACCATATTTTGCGTTAGTGGCATATTCATTATGTTTCAACATTAAAATACACTCATGTCCATAAATTAAGGATAATTCAGAATCACACAGAAATTGATCTCTAAAATAAAAATTTCACCTGTGGAATGATCACACACATCTTGAAGAAGAATATGCAAATTACAGGAAACTACCAGATGGCGTGGATGGTACGTCACAATGACGAGAGTGTAAGAGAGGGGTATATAAGGAATGGTGGCAAAGAAGTAAAATTGTTCACAAGCGCTGTGAAAGCCTTTCAGTGCAAAAACCGCATAGTTATGGCACAAAGGAGGCATTTGGATGATGTTTTACGTGGCAGAATTATCGGACGACTGGAATGTGGACGTACCTAGCTGGAAGTATCCGAGGAACTTGGAATCGCCCAGAGTGTCATCTCCAGGCTTTGGCAACGATTCCAAGATGATGGTAATGTGAGTAGACGTTACAGCACAGGTCGCCCCCGAGTTACAACGCCGAATGAGGACCGCTATTTGGCAGTTACTGCCAAAAGAAACAGACGGAGTACAGCATCAGACCTGTCTCGTCAGCTCTCTTCAGCTACCGGTACGACAGTTTCAAGGCAGACCGTGTACAGACGCTTAGGGCACATTGGTCTATATGCTCGTAGGCCTGTCAGATGTGTTCCACTTGAAACAATTGCTATACTGTATTTCTTTCGAATTTCAGTTCTGATATAGATAAGAGAATACAGTTCATAAAAAAAGATCTAGCCTACCTGCCCTGGTAGCTTTTCTTTTGATTTCCTGTTTCCTGCTGCTGTCTCAGTGAATCAAGTGAGGGTCTAAAGGACGAATACAATTTATTTCTGGATTAAATAAACACATCTTACACTACACAACATTTTACAAGGGACATTTAGATTTTGTTATCAGAGAGGGCAAACCCCTTTTCACGTCAGTTTTCATCGAAGCCTTCGCTGCATCTGAAAGGCAAAAACAAAAGATTAGAGTTCAAAGGCGCCCTCTTCTGGCAAAGGGGAAAGTCATTCTGCTTCACCACTTACCGCAACTCACTGTCGCCTGCGATTAACCTGCAGTAGAGAGCATGCATTGTGGACACCGCAACAGTGGTCTTGTGTGATGTTTTCCGACGAGTCCAGGTTTAGTTTGGAGTCTGATTCTCGCCGGACATTCATCTGGAGAGCGCCAGGTACCCGTTACCACCAAGAGAACACCATTGAAAGACACCGTTACGGTGGTGCAGGATGGCTCGTTTGGGGAGGAATTGTTCTTCGTTCCAGAACTGACCTGCATGTTCAGAGTGTAACGATGACAGGCCACATCTATCGGGATGTCATTCTGGAACAACATGTACGTTTGTTTCGGGGCGCCATGGGTGCTGAATTTGTGTTTATGGATGACAGCGCCCGTCCTCACCGTGCAAACATTGTAGACGAATGCCTTCAATTGGAGGATATCACCCGTATGCATTGGCCAGCATACTCACCGGACTTGAATCCAATGGAGCATGTGTGGGATATGCTTGGCCGACGAATTGCAGCCCGTCAACCCCCTCCCACCTGTCTACCGGAACTTCGGAGTGCATTGCTTGATGAGTGGTGTAATATTCCCCAAGATCAGATTGATCATTTGATACTCAGCATGCCTAGGCGCTGTCAGGCCTGTATTGCATCGTCCGGGTGACATACTCCGTATTAACCATCCTACTAACCATGTTATACTGTTTTTTGTAAATAGGTTCTTTTTTGAAATTTGGTCAAGGGAGTAAAACTTGCAATTTTTATTAATTATGTCAAACATATAGCATCTTTTTTGCTCTTTACTTTTTGTTTAATAAATAGACTTTACAAATAAGTCAAATTTGTTTTGCTTCTTTCTCTTTCTTTGTCTGAACTTCATTATCCTTAATTTATGGACATGAGTGTAGTTATGTTTCGCTTTAAAGGAAATTGTTGCATTTGTAACTCATGGGATTTCGGTGGAAAAGAGAATGTGACAAAAATTGTACGTTTTATTTTTGCTTCTGTTCGTAGAGTAGTGATTTTTAATATTTCCTATTAGTTTTACGTTTAAACTTGTTGTTGTTGCTAATGCCCTCTGGCAACCGCGTTGCGGTGACAGATCCCCCTATATAGGCAGGCGATGGGCTGCAGGAACGGCTTCCATTTCAGTGAGCCCCAGTGGGAGGAAGTCCGTCTTAGCTCGGGGTCCCGTAATTTTGAACCAATTCCAGAGGAGGGACCAACCCCCTGAAATCGGCACCCCCAGAGGTATCGTTTAACAACTTGGAGGACTTTGGAGCCACGGCGGATTTTACGTGCACCAGCTCCCATTAGCGTACACGGTTCCACAGCGGACGGGCGGAGAGGGGGAAGTCCCTCCCAAGCACTGGCCAAGCCGGGTGCTGCTTCACTTGCCGTGTTCTTATGGGAACGGAGTTTAGTCCGTTACCCACGGAGTTACAGTCCACTGCGGGACACGTTTAAACTTAGAATGATACACTGAAAACTCAAGAGAATAACCACTCGTCCTTCACGAGAAATGTTCGTAGTCGTGCTTAATTGTTTAAAAATAGAACAAAAGTATACTAACTGCTGATGATTTCGTAACTTTTCCATGTTCAAATTAGCAAGAAAGTATAGTTTATTTTCAAAGCAATCTTTACACATTTAGTGTGATGTTAATTTCCATGGATTTCGTCACTTGGCCGAGAGGGTAGCATTCTAGAGTTAAAAATCGTATTTTTAATTATGTTTAAGTGTAAACGGTCAATATTAATACATTAGAAAATAGTATAATTCATTTTAAAATATGCTTTTATATTCATGAGTATCAGAAAAAAAAAAAACCAGCATTACAGTAGGTAAATTTAATAATCACTGTGCACTGAATGCAGTTGCAAAACAAGTTTTTTTGTTTATTATCCTTCAAATCTAATTTAAAATAAAATGTAGATTTAATGTAACCCTGTCCCTGGTTTGGTCAAATAGAAAACAATTTAATTAAATTTTTCTACATTGTGATAGTTTGTATTTAATTCATAAGTGTTTTTTCATTTTTATTTCATAGCTCGGTAAACATTTAAAAAGGCTTTGTATTTACTTTAATGTAAATAATCATTAAGTTCATTTTGTACTCTGGTGTAACTTTATTCGGAAATATAAGATCAACGAACGGATTACGTCGAACCTCTACTTTCCCAAGTTAATAATCAATGGTTAGGTGACTGAAAATGGTAGACTGCCGAAGTGTGAAGGTCCCATCGCGCGGCTGTCGATCTAACGGTCTGGCGTTTTGGACGGTTTTCTGTATATGTAACTCGAATACGCTTTAGAACCCCTTAAAAAGTCTTCCGACCAAGGTACCCATCCTGTAGGCAGATGTAGGCTTGTCACAAAAACAAACCAACCAACTTCAAAAAACTTTGAAGACTTTAAATTGAATTTACTCAATAAACGCATGCAAGTTTTTATTAAAAAAGTAAAATATAATGTTAAAGTAATATATTTATAGTAACATTTAGTTTTGAAACTACGATTTGGAAAAGAAAGAAAAAAAAAAGGAAGAAAAAAGAAACCTAATTTTACCGATTTGGTTTTGCAGTTATTATCTTACTGATTTTTTAAAACCAAAATACTTAACGAATTAATGAAAAAACTTTTTGTCGCGAGATGCAATCTATTTTTCTTCCCTTATTATAAATTACACATACTTTAAAATTCATACCTTAAATCTCATTTAATAAATTCTGCAATAATCAGTTTTTGAACTTCTATTACAGCCGCGCGCAAACACCGCAAAATTCAACCCTTATTTCTTCGCCATCTGCCGAGCAGATGTCTGCCTTTTCTAACCCAACCCCGCCTTGTTTTGTTGACACTCTGCAGTCTTATCAGCAGCGTTCTCTCACGAGTCACTCGCACGTTTTTGTCCCGTTCTGTTCCTCGCTCAATATACGAACAGAGTGCAAAATTGGATCAGCGTGCCCCACAATTTCCAGGCAGCTATCTCTGGTTTCGTAAGGTGAGGGCCCGGCTAGCGCTTGTTAGTTCCCCTGCCTGCTACTAGGCGGTCGGCGATTGCAGGGGCTGTGCTGTTGGTTTCAGCAAGGATTCTGCTCCAGTTTCTGGCTCACACGTGGTTTTCGTCACGTGAATTAGAGAGGAGAAATTTTTTAATCCTGTTGGAATTCTTTGCAGTTCCGATTGTGCAAGGGAGACAACCCTCGTAGATCGAATTTCCATTGGTACCGGGGTTAAATTTCTTCTCTCTCTTTTAATTTACGTGCGTAATCATTATAAATGAAATCTTTAAAAGTGCTGTTTTCATTTAATTGCAGCATCCGAATTGAACATACCTACGACTGGCTTTCTAAGTATTCTATGTTTTTTCTTAGTTTAGATTGTTTTCATAGGACAGCTCGTAGACCAGAGGTTCCCAACTTTTTCTGGACCACCGCCCCTTTAGAAGAGGAAGAAAAAAATCTAACTTCCTCTATAGTCCTTGATAGTTGATACTATATATGAAATATTCAAATATTGTTGCACATTACAAGTGTGCAATTTATCTGTGTATTTATCTCTTAAAAATCATAATGCAGAAAATAATAAAACGACAACCAAATGTACAACTAAATTGCGTATTAAAACAAACACAAAAACATTAAGATGTAAAAAAGAATGATATAAATACAAAATTAATAATTAAATAAAATTAATGAGATGGTTGAGGCTGTTAGTTTCAACAGTTTGTTAATGTCGGGTTCCAATTTTGTTAACATCAATTTCGATTATCATCAATGGCGATTTGCAAATCGTTTGAATTGCAAATCGCCTCTTTTTTCTTTGACAGTAAATTAGCTACTGAACTGAATCCACGCTTAACCATATAGTGCGAAGGAAATGCAATTAAAAACTTATGAAATATTACCCACAACTCAGACTAGGAAACTGGTACTTATTGAAGCTAAAACTCTTGGTATCCATATTTGTATTTTACTTAGAGCTTTTTGTTAGTTTTTAGTTCTACGAGTTCCTCTTCCAGATGTGATGATTCCTCTTCGCATTTGCGAAATGATCTAAAATCTAATTAAGTCCAAAAGAACACAGCAATAAATAACTGAACAAATAAGTTGTCTCCATGTTCAGCAGAACTTTACCACTTTCGTTAACAGCAGGGTAGGAACTGATCTAGTTGACAATAGTTTAGACAAATGTTACGCTCGCTCTCTGAGTAGTTAAGTTCAGTGGAATCTCCGAAAGTTGCACACTTGCAGTTCAATCAAAAACTGCCCAATTTCAGAGGTGTCCAACTTATAGAGGTATATTTCAATATTATCTAAAATTTCCGTTCCCCAGAAGAGTGTCCAACTTACGGAGGTTTCCTCGTTATGGAAGTGCCCAATTTGGGAGGTTTCACTCTACTACGATGGCGAACAACGAACATATGTTAGATTCATGTTTGAATAAATAAGTCTGTCATTTGGATCCAATGACAGTTTTCCATGTGTCACGTGAGAACTATCGTACGAGTTCCAACACTGGTGACTTCTAGAGTGCAACCCCAAGTCTGGGAATTCTTGACCGCTGTGATATGGTCTTTGCGTCCGTAGTTTATTGAAGACCAACTCGATATTGGATCCAAAGAAGTATAAGATGCATATATTATACTTCTATAATTGTTTTGCTTGGTTACAGAGCAGAGGTTTCTATGCTACTGGTAAATTGCGGAAAGACGAAGAAATGATATTTCGATGCATCAAGTTCCCTTCATCAGACGAAAAAGATCAGGTTTTTCCGTTTCTACGTCATCACATAGAGCCCAGAACTTACAAATTTTGATTTCAGAATGTCTATTTTGAAATTTTGTGGCACAAAAATTGCTGAAACTTCTTTAGGATCCTGTACAAAATTTCAATGTGACTGAGCGAACGTTGTCGGAAGTACTTTCTTTCGGAGTTAAAAATTGCTAAAGAATCTGAGGCCGGTTTATAGAGTTTAAAAATTGCTAATTTTTCTGTATAATTTTACGTATCTGCAAGATGTCTTGTCCATCGGTCCAACAATGTAGATTTGCATACCATGCAAGAACACACGCGCGCGCAACGGGGAAAAAAAAATCTGCTTTAAAAATTTTGTATATTGATTAAATAGCACAATGCTTTAGTCTTAAATAAACCAATTGTTCAACCGAAAACTAAATTTTCTGAAAAGTAGTGCTGAGTAGTTAAAATTTTCTTGCGAGTATGGATTGTAATCGTTCCGAACCTGGGAAAAATTGTATTTGTGTAATGATTTCTTGTAATAGCTCGATGTATTGTAAAGATGAATTTTTGCTGCGAAGTTCTCTCCCACCCCTTGTTTTAAGAAGAGCAGGGGGTAGGGTGGAGGGAGTTTCCCACCTCTAACACTCGCAATATTCAATCAAACTTGGCAAGATACCTAGTTGGCAAACTTGGTAAAATTTTTTTAACGAAAACTGTAATTTACTTTTTACTTATGGTACATTTGGCAAAATTACGCTAATCCATGTGGCAAAAGTAAAAAGTTGGTAATATAGTTGACCAAAAAATAAATAAGTTTGTAAGAACTGATATTTGACTCTGTACTTTTGGAACAGTGTGTACCATGTTGTTGCTTAGTATTTTTTGGAAAATTTTGGGGTATGCTGTCAAGTATTTTGACAGTGAACTCTGTGTCAAACATAAATTACTATTAGTACAGTTATGATTAAATAACTACGAGAATTCATTTAGCAGTTTTAAGGAACGAAATCTATATATGGGTTTCAACGCATTAGAGATGTATTAACTTCATTGGATTTGTCTTGCTTATATCCGTCTATACCGTATTCGTTTACCTTAGAAGGGTGTCCCAAGAAGGTTAATTCTTTATTTATTACAGATAAGTGGGGAGTGCCAATTGAAAAAATGTTCAAAATAAGGTCGGAAATAAGACTCCGTTAAGAAAAAATTCCCGTTTATTTTAAAAAAAGTAAATTTTTTAATTTGTATACGGCCCCCGTACAAAACAATTCCCAATTAGTAAAATGTGCCTCATACGCTCATGAGGTGACTTACAAAATTTGAGAATTATATCTTAAAAAGTGTCAGAGATATGAAGATAAATACCATTTTTCCATGGCTGAATAAAAACACTTTTCCATGGCTCTGGAAGGAAAAAAAATCACTTCGAATGATAGCATTTCAGGGGTCGTTCAGAAGTTACGAAAGAAAATTTCTTTTTTTCCAATCTAGCAATAAGCATTTACATTCAAAATAATGTATAGTCCCCGATCATCTTTCTTTAAAGATGTGTCTGCGACGTTGTATGATGAAAGGCAGAAAGGCTGAAATTTGGGACATCACCTCATTAGTGTATGGGATACATTTTACTAACGGAATGTTTTTGTACAGGGGTCGTATAAAAATATAAAAAGTGTAACTTTTTGTAAATGAACGAGAGGATTTTTTTCTTAACGTAGTCTTATTTCCGACCTTATTTTGAACATTTTTTCAATTTACACTGCCCACTTATCTATATCGATGAAGAATTAAAGCCCGTTACCACCTTTTTGGTTACCACCTTGTATATACCGTACCTTGTATATACCGGTACCTTGTTACCGTTACCACCTTGTATAATGGACGTAATTTTAAGTTGCCTTAAAAGAAAAATATCAAGTAAGGGAAATGCAGTAAGTTGTGTTTGCCACAATTTCACCGGTAAACGGTTTTCCAGTAGAAATACAACGTTACCATCGCACAACCGTTTTTAATGACGCTGTGTAATAATTATTAATGCGTATAATGTTAAATGTTCTGTCGTTGTGTCACCTGTCGTAAAAATATATACGTTAATAATGCAATTATGTATACGTTAATAATGCAATAATGCAATTATGTATACGTTAATAATGCAATTAATACGTTAATAATGCAATTATTAATACGTATAGTGCAATTATGGAATATATTCAAAACTAAAAGTACAAGAAATGTTGACCGCGAATGTTTATTTATGTATAATTTGTGTTATTTCATTGGCACCAATTTATTGGGAAAAAAAATCAAAAATCAATTCAGCTTCTTATAGATTTGAATCTGCATTGGAAAACAGCCATTACAAACTAGTTTTTTATTCACGGTTCGTATGTTATTCAAGGTGCATTTATGAGCAAAATTAACCTGTTAATTGCTGCAGACCCAAAACTTTTTTTAAAGATCCAAATACACATACTGCTTATTATTTTGAAATAAATAAGCCGTACAATAATTTCATTCTCCCCCTCTCCCTCAATAAATATTTATGTTTGCGTCATTAGAACTGTTTTTTTTTTGTGCAATCAAGTTTGTTATATGCATATATTGTGGAATATAGCGTAAGTAGATTTTTATTTTTATTTGTTTTATTACATTTAAATTAGCTCAGTCCTTTCAATAATATTACATTGAAAGAAAAAAGTGATTTATTTTATTATTACTTGTTAGTATATTAAATAAATAAAAAAATACTTTGTGATTAGTACTAACATGTTCACTTTGTAGTACTACTGTCACTTCTTTCTCTTTACGAAATATTCATGTCTTAATATTTCACAAGCTTAAGTTTGAAACTTAAACTTTCTACATGCATATATGTTTTGTGAAATTGATCACTTAAGTTAGAACATTTAGTTGTACACGTAAAAATAAATTTAGTTCTTTAAATTATGTCACTCCAAAAGTTGTAAAAAAAATTCATACAATTCTTGACATTTTAAAATTAATCAATAAATATCTATTAGCATTAATTATGGGTATAATTTCGTTTTTGGCCCACGAAAACTATTCTGCAGAAACTTTAAGGAACATTTCCGCTTTTACAAATTTTATTTTATGTATCTTCTCTGAAGTAAGCAATTTTGATCAGTAAGGAAAGATACTACTTGTTGAAGTAACAAGGAACAATTACATTATTTATAATAGCATAACCTGTTTTATATTCCATATGAACTGTAGTTGTCGGATTTGTAACATTATTGAGTTAGGTATGGGATGTACCGAATTTCCGTTTTTACATGATTGAAATGGGTAACCTACGTATAAACTGCCATGTGCCATTTACCATTTTTTTACAGTCAACGATTCGAAAGTTTTTATTTTGGCAATAACTCTTTCTTTTTATCCTAGAATGGGTCGAGGAGTTATCTGTTTAGGGAAATATTGCAAAATTTCTTATATTTAGCATTTCTCCCCCGAATGTTTCGTTACTCCTATGCGTTTATTGTAACAGTCCACAGTATAACTTGTAAAGAGACATTCTAAATTTATCAGTGTCTCTATAGCGCAATTATTTTTTTTTTTTTTAAAGCTGTTCAAAAGTTGCATGGTTTCAAAAAAGAACAGCCTTAATTACGTTAAATAAAGTATGTTTTATTGAGAACTTGCACTTTGTATGCGTCACAAAACTTTAAGCAGTTTAAGCATTTTCTGTTCATTTTAAAAGGAGACAAAAAGTTTTGCGTGTATTTAGTTTTCTTTCTTTATTTTGTGATCTTATGGGTGGAAACAAATAAGTGTACCCCGATTCTTCGATTTCAGTAGAAAGCTGATTATAAATTCTTTCATTATTTTCATCTAACCTATTTCTACATTCTACTAGCATCTTGTTCATTAAATGACTTCTATTGTTTAGTCCTAGTCTGCATCATAGTCTCTTTCCAATTTCCTTTATCAGCTATTGACTTAAGTTTTCTGTTTATCATTTTCTACAAAAATAAGAATTTACGGACATAAAGAATTTGCATTTAATTGTTGACTTTTTCCTTTTGCATTAATAGTTTATATTTTAAAATATAATCTATTTTAGTGACTTCCATGTCTTAAGTTCTTTATAAAATAGTTTAAAAATAATAGTTGCTTTATCAATTAACATTTTTATGTGTATTCAAATTAAAATATTTATAATACCAGAGTCGCCGACAGCGCAATTAAATATATATGTAATCCCCCCCCATAATGTATCAAAATATGAATGTGAAGCTATTATAATTGTTATTATTTTTGAACGAATGCAACATTCATCTTAAGCTTCAGTTTTAATTAAAATACATTATTTTTAGGTTATTGCAGGTTTAAAAAAATAATTATTTTTACGCTTATATATATACTGTTGTACAGGTCTGAGCCGCCGCCGCCGGACAATTGTACCCAGCCGCCGCCGAGGTCTAGGCCGGCGAAGAACACCGATTGTATGCCGCGGCGTATAATCGGCTTCAAAACTTTAAACTGCTTATTTTTTTAATGGATACTTCTTAATCTTTTACAGGCCAATGTTTCCGATTGGGAACATCAAATTAAAAAATTATTGAAAGAATAAATTTTATCAATATTGACTTGAAAAAAAAAATAGCAGATATAGTTAAAAGATGACTTGATTGTATTTGAAACAGATGTGGCGTTTCTATCATTAGTGGGAAACTGGATTTAAAAAAATCATAAAAATAGCTATTTTCATAAATTTTTACAGAGCTATCTTGATACCCCCCCCTCAAACTTAATTCATATCTTTATTTAAATTTAAAAATAGATCTTTCATTAATTTTTAATAGTTCACTTATTATTTAAACCATTGGTACCCAACCCCCAGGCCGCGGACCGGTTCCGGTCCTCGGATAAAATAGTACCGGGCCGCCCAAGGAACATTAAATTATTTCCATTTTATTTACGTTGGTGCATTTCTCTCGGGTTTTTATGACTTGGTCGGGTTTGTGCTGATTTATACCTTTGTAGCAGAAGAAATATTGTAATACTTTTAACATTTCTCTCTCTCTCTTTTTATTTTGTTTGTTGTTGTTTATTAAACTTGTCATTGTAAGATCTTGCATTAAAATTGCTGTCATAAAATAGAGAATAAATGTTCTTTCCTTAAAATTGTTCTAGACAACGACTCTGCCGGTTGAAATGCTAAATTACTTTATAATCTTTTTTTTTTTTCTTTCTTTTTTTGGGTGTAACTGTATTTTATTTTAGAGGCATGTTAAAATACAATTAAATTAAAGTTATTAAATCAAACCAATCTACATTAGAAACATTCAACATAATAGAGAGAGACAGTAGAAATATTTTAAAAGTGTACCACAACGACAAGCTCATACTCTGGAGCCCCATCACTGGCCGAGCGCATAGTGCTCTGAACTGGGAGGCGGAAGGTGCCTGGTTCAAACCCATGTCGCGTCCTAACCGTTCGGAGTGTTCCGTCGTTTCCTCCGAAACGATGGTTAGGACCCCATAGAAAGACCCCGAGGGAGAGGACTCCACACCTCGGCCTAGAGCCCACATATACCTAATTGGCCGTAATCCCACAACACATCATACTCCAGATTAGTTTTCATAGTCTTAAAACATCTTTTAACGTCAATTTATACATAGGTGTGTGTGTGTTTGTACGCATACACCCATTTTCATTATGCTCTTTTTCAAAAATTTTTCCACGCCCCGGTGCGCCGCCACCGCGTTTCTGAGGTCGTTACGCCGCCGCCGCGAATTTCGGAGAGTTGCAGACCTCTAAATGTTTGTCCCCCTGAGTCTGATGATATACTTTTATTTATTTATTTATTTCCCACGGGGTTTGTCATTTTTGGCAGTAATATTCTTTGTGTTTTACTTATTAATTATATATGTATGCATTGAGCAATTAAAAATCTGTCTTTTTTTCCCCCCATAGTATACCAAAATATAAATGTGAAGCTATTACTATCATCATCATTAGATATTGCAATCGTTCAAAAATAATATTTTAATATTCAATTTTAATTAAAAAGCATTACATTTAGATTATTGCAGGTTTAAAAAATATTTTTTATTTTATTTGTATATACGCTCGTATATGTATGTATGCATGTATATACAAAGAGAAAAGGAGAGAGATCCCAATTTGCAATTCATAAAGCTTTTCCGTTCCTCGTTCAAAGTCATTGTTTAAGTTGGAGGGGCAGGTAAATACACTCAACATACGATTCATTTTTGTTCTTCTTGAACCTGTGTGCACAGATTGCTGTTCGGAAAATACAGCAAGGCAGGTCGTACATGTTGTAATTGTTTAAATCGTTAGTGATACCGAGGTTATGGATGAGTTTTTTATGACAGGGATATACGGCAATTGTCATAAAGGGATATCTGTAAATGGCTCCTCGTTGATCGCGCTGCTTTGAACCTGTTTTTCTTTCTTTCTTTCTTTTTAAATTTTTTTTTTCTCAGTAGTTTGCGTTTTGGGTGACTAGAAAAACAAATATTTCTTTCTCTTTTCAGAAATTTCTTTTAGAAACCTAGCTTCTTTTACGGGCAAACATTTTATTTGGCATGCAGTATAATGTAATTTGGAAGAATAAACCATTTAATTGTTGTATCTGAAAATAATGTTTCAAATGATGCTTATAAATAATAAATTTTTAACTGTCCATTAGGTAGAGGTGTCAGGGTTCACTCTAGGGCGCTAAATTTCTCCAAATACAACATTTCTGTATCTGCCCTTGGAACAAAGCTTGCTATTTTCCTGGCGTTGACCAACAATTTCGATGCAAATTTCTGTCTAGAGCATTTAAGGGCTTTTGTTCAATTTGCTCGTTCTTTTTTACAGCATAACTTCATTCTTTAGGAAAGGAATGATCAGCTTTTCCTCAGTGTGCAATGGCAGTTTCCTTCTCTGTTCGTTCTTTCTCCAATTCTTCCCATGTTGAGCGTCACATTATTTCAGTTCCGCCTCGTTTCTTCGGGCAACAAACAGGTTTTCCACGGCTCGGCTCAACCTCCTTCATGACTTGTGACCAGTGCTTGTTTGCGTCCTCCGCATGGCTTCATGAAGTGCGCGCATCATTGCCAGTTAAACTTCCTAGAAGTGCTTCCAGCATTTTACCTACTAGACTAGTGGCTCACCCATTTAAACTTTCCTTTTTCATTGCACAACAAGGCCATGTGAACAGGGTGGCTGTAAAGGGGCCAGTTCTTCGCAATCCCATTCAAAATTTATTCGTTTCTCCCCATTTGTTGTTCTAGTATATGTTATTAGAATTAACTGTAGCTCAGGAAATGGACGTGAAGACAATAATAAAGGAAACGCTGTATGATGAATTTCTAGGAACCAAAATTCCGAATATGTTATTCTGAAAAATTTGTTTTTGTGAAATTTCATTATTGTAACATTGCCGATTTTGAATTCCATTGGGGTGAACCAGAATTTTTATAATATAAAATTTTTAAAGATCGTTTTTATTAATTATTACAACGTTACCATATTTATATTAAATTTCAGTGCGGTAATACTGAAAACAATATATATCCATACGCTTTTCTCATTTATTGCTTTCTGGCAAAACTATGATTGAGAAGTTTTGTCTAATGAGCTACGTATTACATGGGTTCGATATGTTAGCCTTGAATTTCTTCCTAATTATTAACAAAACTTTTTTTAAATGCATATCGCTGAATAATTTTGTTAACAAAAATTTTAAATTTTCGTTAAATGTTTTATTTGTCAATCTGGAAAATTCGTAAAAGTGACATTTTCATATTGTAGTTGTAACATAGTGTTTTATGATTCGAGTCCTGTTGGCCGTTCTGCTGAGCTTCGTATATATACTTTCACCGACATAAAAATAAATCACGAGTATTATTTTCAGTTTGAAAATTTTTGAGATGCGCCTTCCGAATGTGTTGTTTATAGTGTTCTCATCCCCGCAAAAACTATAATTTTTCTCTTGTGTTGATTTTAAATCGATAAATAATTACAAGCTAAAACTGTTGCATGAAAAGCATAATAATGTGAAACACCGGTATAGTGAATGCCAAGGGACTGAAATTAAAAAATTTCAATAGTTCATTAATGTAAATTTATTATGGTTAATTTTGTAAAAGAAATTTGATATAAATCACTAATATGTTTATATGATGTATATATTAAGTGTCAGCTTGAAATAGTAATATAAATTTCAATATGTTTAAGAAATCGAACATTTGAAATGAAACTACAAATAGATTTATTAGTTAAATTTGTTAGAAACCAGCAAGTAAAATATAATATATTTATAACTCAGGAAATGTATGCACTTTTATGACGACGCAAAAAGTACATTTTATGTTTGTATAAACATAGGCGTAACTTCTGAGGGGCACTTCCCCCGCAAAAAAATCGGATATTTCCTCTCTGAAAATATTTTCTACACTAGATTTTGTCTCCTCCCCCCTCCAAATACTAGATGCCTGTTTGCTCCAATGTATATAAATCTATGAAAATTATTCTATATGATAAACCTAAAAGCCGTTAGTAAATATCCAATGAATTTTAGAGTTTGTCATCTATACTACACAGTTTCAAAAGCTTATCCATGGGTATCAGCATGATTTTCTGTTAGAAAAATTGCTTATTTTCCTGTATATAACAAGATAAAAAAGTTTAGGAGAGACAGCTGCAGCTATCGCTCATATAATTTATTCTAATAATGCATCTATTGGTTTCACGTATGTATCATCTTTAAACTCTGAATGCGTTATGTTTTATTCTCTTACAAAGGATATTTTACTCGAGACACATGCGTTTTAGTTAATTTAATGCAATATGAAGAGGAAAAAAGATGTGCCTGGCTACGCCTTACACACCGTAAATTACTAAGCTTTTAAAGAAATCCAGATGTTCAAAAGCTGCTTGTTTACTTTAACCTTTTTTAACGCTGGGGGAAAAATCATCGAAATAAAGTGCTCCAATAAATCTTCGTCAGCGTCTGTCAGTTTGATCTTTGGAAATAAACCTATTAATTATATTTTGTTTAGTTTGGAACGCTATTTCTCACTTGATGCTGAGTCATTGTGGAATCGACAATTTACGTCGATGCATTTCTGTACAGAGTAACTTATATTTCACTGAAGTGCTCAAATAGTCAGACTTGTTATACTAAAATTATGTCTTTTTCCCCCTTCTTCAAACCGGATGATTGAAAGAGGAGAAAAGATTCTTTAAAAGTTTGTTCCTGCAGTTGCGTTATTTGCAGAATTAGTTATTTTAGTTATATTTATGTATTTATTTAACCTGTTTTTGAAATGGCAATTATATTGTGAAGTTAGAACGATACAATTACATTCGGAACACGTTATAACGTACTTTCCATTAAAACGATCCCAGAAATCAGGCCCAGAAGTCCTGCATACTTTGCAGGTTTGGTTTTGTTTATAAAGTATGTTTTTTTCTGTCTCGTGAGATTACGTTCTGTTATAGCTGATTTCTGCTGAATTTAACAGTTTTATCTACTTTAATTTGTTTTTGCCCCTATTTGTTTTAGCTTAAATTTCCTCATTTAAAAAATTTACTTTCGTAGTTTTTTACGTCAAAATACGCTTATCGCCAATACTTAAAAAAAAAAAAAATCTACTTTGTTAAATTTTGTGAAGGATCTTTCATTCAAAAGATATATCCGCTAAAAGTAATTTCTTAAGCTCTGAAAAGAAGAAACTAAAAACAAACGCGCATAGAAGAAGACAAAATTCAAATAAATCTAAATTAACTTTTCTAATTCTCAAATGCCCGTTTGAATTCAGGTGGATTCCTCTGAACTTCAATATTGTTTGATTACTAATTATTTTTTCACTGTGCATTGCAGTTTGTGATGTATATCCTGTTTGCTGAATTGGCCGGGTTAGGTTTTCTTTTTTTTTCTTTTATTCTTTTGAAAAACTCCCATTTCATTCTCCCCCTCCCCCTTTATAAATCACTCAGCCTTTGCTTGCTCTGTTATTTCCGTTCTGGTCTCGTGTATAAAATGTTTTTATCATATGGAGTTTCTTTCCCCCGTAGTTTTAGAGTAGACGTACCCAATGTTATGAAATGCGATCATGCCAGTATAGCATTTCTTTGTTCTTTTATATAAAATCCCCACAAGGCCTCTGGAATATTATGAGCTTAAAATCAAACGGAGATATGCAATACTCATGCTTTTTTGGGTCAGTGAACTTGTTTCTGTATCATTTTATCATTTCAAATTTCAGAAAGGCATTAAAGATGTAATTTAGTTGATTTCTCCGCCTAACTCGCAATGTTATGTTCAGCTCGTTAACCCTTTAAGGCGCAGTGATCCCGCTCTGGGAACACCCAACTCTGACGTTTTGACTGTTGCCAGTCACGAAGAATAGATTGGATTTCTACAAAAATAGTTGCGGGTGACATAGCTCCATGAGAATCCTTTACTTTTTAGCACGTCATTTCACGTAAAAAAAGGGTCACGATTATTTTTAACAGCACTGACATCTGCTGAAAAATGGAAGAATGCGAAGAACAGCTGGATAGATCGCCCAATGCTGAAAAAAGGGCAGCCGTTGCCATCGCTCGACTTAACTACCAACAAGATGGCTGACGATCGAACCGTTCATCGCGTGCCACAGATCTAGAGACCGTTTTTTGACGCAGCTGGCTGTGCCGGGCACAGCCAGCTGCGCGATGAACGTTTCGATCGTCCGCCATCTTGTTGGTAGTTAAGTCGAGCGATGGCAACGGCTGCCCTTTTTTCAGCATTGGGAAAGGGTTGCGCCTCAAAGGGTTAATTCCTCATGTGTGCTTTCTCACGCGTTTCACAAGTTTGGTCAGTTCAACGCATTTATTTGTACACAAACTGTGCATCGTTCGATTTCGAAATCGGTTATTTCGTACAAAGAATGACAACCTTGGAATTTCGTAGTAACAGAATTCTTAAACGATTCTTTCCATTTGTTTAAATAATCCTAAGTAATCAACCTTATTCATTGCGGCCCACTAAGAAACACAAACCACCGCAATTCTTTTCTTTTCACGCATATTAAAACTTCATAAATGCGATAAATGTAAAAGAATCTTGCGAGAGACTTCTCGGAAAAATTCTCCACTACCTTACCGATTTTTCGGAAAGCCGAGGGCAGGGAAAAAGTGAATTAATCGAAACCCGGAAAAGTTTGGGAAGATGGTGAAAAAGAAAAGTGTTCAAAGAGAATAGTATTTGATAGAGCTAGGTTTTCCCGTAAGAGGAAAATAATGTGGAGATTTTGTCGCTCTTTAAAAGTGAGACTTAAAAGAATTAAGGGAAATAATGAGGTGTGTAATATACGATGGAATTATTTGTATAAGTTTTGCTAGACAATTTGAGTCGTATTGGCAGATTTTTTTAATTATGTTATTTGTGTTACGGTGTAAAGCGTACAAAATAAATTTTGAGAGAATTTTCAGGCTCAAACATTTATTGCTACTTACGAATCTATCCTAAATAAACGAAGAAGTTATTTAGAAAATTCTTTAAATATTACTTTTTTAAATGTAGAATAATATATTATTTATAAAAGCGATCTTAAGGCGATCACACTTCTTTTCTCCTCATGCAAGAGAAAGTAATTAAGGGCCCCAAGATTGTAAAAATTATAAATTGGTTTATATCAAAAGAATGTAATCAGTCTCGGACTGGGAGGGAGAGGCCCGCCCGTCGCAAGAGAAGGGGGGGGGGGCAGGTTATTGTGCAACCGATAAATAATAGAATATGTTAACTTTCGAGGTATGGGGAGATATGGTGTTATTATTAATTAATTATGATTGATAATTAATGCATTAATAAAATATTGATCTATTAATTAATATGCGTCATTCATATTAATTAGTCCCTTGTTCATTCGGGAACCTTCACTCAAAAATATTTGAGAACTACATTTAAAATGAAGTGTTTTGAAGCCTTCTGGGGCGCAATTGCAGCTGCAAAATTTTTTTTATGTGTCAAACTTCATTAAAGTGCTATCAGTATAGCACTTTTTTAAAAATTTTCTTTCTTTTTTCTGTATGGGAGGCCCGCGCTCTGCAGGGAGGGCCCGCCGAGGGTGGGCCCACCCGTCTGCAGACAGTCGGACACATTGGCCAGTCCGGGACTGAATGTAATTTATAATGCATTTTCTAAGTACCTTCACCTATTATCGGCAAGCTAGGATGCATTTACCGTATTGGCCCGACTATAACGGGGTATTTTTTGACGGATCATTTCCTGTTAAAAACTGACTCGCGCTAAATTCAAGACCTAAATATGGGATTTTCTAATTATCTTGATGAAAAATTTCGGGGTCGCGTGATATTCGAGGCCGCGTTATATTCGGGCTAATACGGTATATGTTACAATAAGTGTTTGAGCTTGAAAAATCTGTCAAAAATTACTATATTTTATGTCTTATAATCCATCCTTGAATAAAAAGCTCGATTTTAAACTTTTTCTTTCTACTTAAATTTATTCTCTCCCCAGCTCCAAAAAATTCACCGCATGTGTAAGGTCATGTGCCTTACAACAAAAGATGTATGGTATAAACCTCGTGCTCTATTTTTCCTTTGTAACAAAGATACTTTCTAAAGACGTAAGTTTTAAGCTGTATGAAAGGCTGTTGGGAAAATATCTATTCAAAAATCGTGCTTACGCGGTACTCTCAAAGGCCTCGTTTGTCTTTCATCTCCTACTTTTATTTACTAAAGACGGTGGCGATGACTTTTCTTAGAATAAGAGTGGTCTTCGAACTTTCATCGTGAGCTAGGTTCTGGCTTAGAAAAAGAAGGAGTTAAATTTCTTTCAACAGTATTGTATGAGCCACAGGAAGGCACACGGAACTACATTTTTCGTGTTATTTCGGCTGTTATACATGGGTCATAGACAGCGGCAGTGCTTCATGTTCTTTTAATTTAGAACCTCCTAAAGACCATGCAACAAAAAATGGAGAAAAAAGAATTCCTTCATGCACGACCTTCGCAATGGGAGCTTAAGTTCAATGTCATTTTGACACGATGGGGGCATTATACGGAGAAAAATAATTGTTGAATTTGAATCTAAAATCTTAGTCAGAAAATACGAAGTCCTCTTTATTATGAAATTCGATATTTTATCAATAATGAGTGCATCTTATCTATCTCAAATAAAATGAAAGATGCTTTGACAACATTGGGTCTCGGTACTTTTTTAAATGCACTACTGACACGGATTTCAGTTCGGAATGTTATATTCTCAGAAACAAGTGGTTGTTCAGAGTTTAATTTCGGCGAAAATCAAAAATAGTGGAGTCAATTCGTTACCTTTATATACATTTTTGCATATAATTAACTATGTACATTTAATCATTAAACATATTCTATAAATCTAGGCCTTTCAGGGCCTGCCAGCAGAAATCGGTCTGCATGGCTATCGAAGTGCAAAATGTTTACTGTCTCACAGAGGAGGGGGGGGGAGGAAGGACCACGTGACTTCATTACAGCGCATGTGGTTTTTAAAAGGGAAGCAATACTCCTCACCTGAACTCCTTCAGGAGTTCCGATCAATTGCACAAAAATTATTAAATTTAATTCTAAAATTATATAAAAAAAACTAAATATTATATACTGAATATAAGCTGATTAAAAACTGAATATTATATCGAATTCTAATCACATAGAAGGCAATAAAAACTATACTAGACTAAAATGAATTTCAAAATACTAATTTTAAGAATTAAAGAAAACGTTAAAGGTTACTCAAAATATACTTAAAATAATTATATCATTAAATCAAGATAATTGAAATAAAATAAATTTAAGTCTAAAGTTCCAGTTCCAATGGGTACAGCAATTGTACTGGTCTTCTAATCGTCCCTTCTACCATCACGCCCAGGGTAGACTTGAGTTACTCTTCCACATTTCCATAACATTTTATTTTTGTTGTTTCCTTCGATCAACACCAAACCGACAATTTTTACGTCTGTTCTAGGATCAGAATCTTTAAACTTGTGGGCCGTTCTAAGTTCCATCAAGTACTGTTTTTTCCATTTAGTCCACAATTGACTAAGTAGTAGATCTTGGTACTTTTTTTCGTTTAGTGAGGGAGGATTTGTTCGAATTTCTAGCCAAGTCAACAGGCAGTTTGGAATCTCCATGTCCAAAGATTAAAAAATGGACTGATTTGAGTGGTGAAGGTTCTTCGTTTTCGTTGAATACATACGTCTACGGCTTCTACTTGCGTTAGAACTGTCGAAAACTCTTCGAACGTCAACATGGATCTTCCAAGTATTTTCTTTATACATGGCCGGGACAGCGGCCTACTTGTAGAATTAACTGCTACGAGGGCCGGAGCCAATTCCAGGAGAGAATTAGCACCTAGATTGGCACCCCAAAAGTATCGATTAAGCATGAAGGACATTGGAGCCACGACAGATTTTACGTGAACCAGCTCGCATGAGCGCACATGGTTCGCAGCAGACTCGGTCGAGAGAGGAGTTCACCCTCCCAAGTACTGACCATGCTGGTGCTGCTTCACTTTCGGTGTTCTAATGGGAAATGAATATAATCGACCGATCTGCCCCCGGGCATTTTATGTAAGTTAACGATATTTTTAAACATACTAGCAACATCCCCCCCAATAAAACTAAAACTTATTTACTGAGATTATTAAGTATGCTGATCCTGATGAAAACAGAATTTATGCTCTCGCCTCTATATAATTTCTTTTTACATGCCTTTACATTTCATAGACAATCAGTAAAATTTGAAATCAAGATGGAGTAAAATAATACAAGATTTTAAAAATTCTAGCTTGAAATTTAAAATTTCTCTAACATTAGAGGGTCTTTTTTTTTTTTTCCAGTTTCCGTTCACTCATATTATGGGTGCGCATAAAAGGTATAGCAGCGTTGCCTCCCATGAAAGAACGGATGAAACGACACGCACACGCGCGCCAGCTATTGTACCCGGACCCGTGGACTGGTAGAATGGTCCTTTAGCCATTACATAACCCGGGCGGTTTTAACGTTAGATTGGTCATTTTGCAGGGGTTCCTTGCTCGTACTTTTCCGTAAAAATTAATGAACATTGGTGTTTTGGGTTTGTCTGACATCATGAAATTGAAATTTCAAATAGGGTCACCATGAGGGTGCAAAAGTTATGTACTGTTTGACTGCTTTTAGCTCCCTTTCTTTAGTGTACATATTATTCCTCCAAACCTCCAAATTTCTGTTTATCCATATACAGTGAAACTTCCCTAAACTGCCAACCCTATTCCTAGGCCACCTCTCAAAACGGGCAAAATTTCAAGTACCGAATCAAAAGAACCTAAAAATAGCATAAATGTTACCCCTATTCGGCGGCCACCCCGGCCAACGGACAGTCCCAAAGCCTCAAAAATATAACGGCAGTGGCGTACACAAGGGAGGGGTTCAAGGGGTCCGGCCGGACCCCTCCCAAAAGAGTTATCAATTTTCTTTCTTTAAATCGCGCCATGTAATTTTTTACATTTAAATATGGTTGAATACATTATCAAATTCTTATTTTCACTAATTAAGAAGAATAAACACAGTAAAAGGGGGGGGGGGTTACTATAAAAAATCCGTATTTTTTCAGGTGGTTGGCGTCGCAGCTTTATGGGCTGGAACCCCTCCAAGAGAAAATGCTGTGGGCGCCGACCCCTCTTAGCGGCCAGTTTTGTTATATTACGCACAAAGTAGGATGAAATATTTATTTTCTAACATGGATGATGCATCCGGTTAAAAAAAAATATAGAGCTACTAGAGACTTTTACAAAACGTTGAAAATGAACTAGCAAAGGAAAAAGAGTATGTATTAAAGCAAAAGACGGTCAATGAATATTTTAAATGATGTACATATATACTGTAGTAGATTTAAAATAAGTATGTAGACTATAATATGAAATAATTTTTTAGCTTAATATGATGAAATATGCATAAAAAATTTTAATATTTCATTATGCACATGCAGTATTATTTCGCTTTTAATGAAATAGACATATAAAGATGTTCAACTTTGAAATGTTTATCAAGTTTTATGTAAGCACCCTATTCCACGGCCAACCCTCGAAACAGCCATTTTAATAGAAGAACCGAAGGTGGCCGCCTCGCCTTAGAGAAGTTTTGCAGTAGTTCACAAAATTTATTCTATTCTTTACGCTTGATATACTACGCTCTTCTCTTAACTGTTTGATTTGAATTGACTATACATTACACCTTTTGTATTGTGACGCCAAAGGCTAGCAAACTAAATGAACTGGCGCAAAATATGTGAAAGCACTTCCGGTGTCGCTTGTCTAATGAACGTAACTAGTACTAACTTTCTGGGTCTAACTACATGATGTAGATATTCGCAGTCTGTATGAAATTAAAGCCACAAACGGAAATATCGATTGGGAAGTAATTGAAATTGCGGGAATCAAATGGGTAGTAATTGAAATTGCATGTTTGCCGTTGCAGACATATTTTGACGCTTCTCATTAGCCCAGCGTTGTTTACTAAGCTCGTACTTCAGGAGTACATTTGATTCAATACAAAATTTCGTTTTTGTGTAGGTTAAGAACAAGTGTATACGAAAAGAGGCGAATTGCTGTAAATGGATGCATTAGAACTACAGGAAAATTATCTCTTCGATTAAAAAAATTACAGTTCTATTACAGAATTTTTTTTTTTTAATTTCTTTGAACAAAGGCTTATTTAATATAATCCGAGGTTAAAGAGCAAGTTACTGAGGTTACTTTTTTACAAAGAATAGCTTCATTTTGAGTACCTATAATGATCTGAGTTGGAAATACAATGGGATCGTTTTAAATTATGAACAATATCTTAAACTTATGAAAGTTTCTATAATTTGTTGAGTGTTTTGTTTGCTGCTATTTTTTGGCCAAATTGGCTCAATATAAAGTGTGCTAAATTTCAACTCGATTGCTTGAAGTCTTCAGTTGCCCCATTGGAACTAAATTAGAAAAAAAGCAAATTTTTGAAAAATTTCCTAAAAATATATTTTTTGAAAATGTCTTGCCCCTAGCACTGAAGTTTACTTTAATTGACTCAATAATAAGTGTGTAAATTTTCAGCTCGATCGATTGATATGTTCAGTTGCCGCAATCACAATGAGCCTAAAGTTCGAAAAAAAGGAAAAAAAAAAAAAAAGGTAAATTTCTCTGGCACTTTTTAGAGACAATCCTTGAATATTAATATTTTGTGTGTACATCAAGTGTTGATAGCGTAAGTAACGTAAGTAATGTTTCTGCAATATCCATTAACAAAAAGGGCTGTAATCGCAAGCTTACGTTATTTCTCCCGATCTGATTCCTTGTTACTATTTTCTGAGGGGCACGTTGAAAAGACTATGTCTACAGGAAACATCCAAAAGAATGACTATACTTATAAATAATGATTGTCTATCGATTTTGTTTTGTAGCTCCATCTCTTAACCCGTGGATTACCTGAGGGGGGAGGGGGCTCCAGTCCCCTTTGTCGAATGTTTTTCGACATAAAATCCATACATTTATCATTTTAGACGTAAAGATGTCGCCTTTAATATTAGGATTACATGTATAACCGCCCCCCCCCCTCCTTAAGGAAAGCATGTGTATGCATTTGACTCCGGATTGAAAGACACTGTCTACCTGAACTCTCCCAATATGCTAGACAGCTTGAATTGACGATTAGCGCAATAAATGAATCCATTCCCACTCAGACACTACTGGATAAGTTTTTTCTAATTGATCTAAAATTTAGGGGTCGCGTTGTATTCGGGCCAGTACGGTATAACCCCCCCTCCCACCCCTGAAAAAAATAAAATAAATAAAAAATAGACACCGCTCCATCCCCCCCAGACAACAACAAAACTATAAGAAAAAAAAAAACGAGATTGCTCTTCTTATTTCAGGATCTTTTGCTTCCTTAGGGAGAGTCTGTTTTAATTCTTTCCTAGCGAAAAAAAGGGGAGGGGAGAATTTTAATGATCAGTAATCGCTTCTTTTATTCCTGTGTTCCCCTTTTTTAAACCGTTCTTTCATTGAAAGTGACCCCCTCCTCCAAGGACCCCTTTTTAAGGCACCGATTTTTTACCCAATCTACTTAAGTTAAAAGAACCTCTAGAAGAGACCACACAACCCTCTATAAATGACCGGATCCGGTTTCTTGTCAATATTTTCTTGCATTTTCCCCGGCAGTAAGTAAATAAAAACGACACTCCAAACTAATCGCTGTAATGTAAACCGACAACAGGTGCAAGTACACGTGCACATCATGTATAAATCCTGTAGGTTAGAGAATTCGTCTAAGAAACGAGTTATTTTACTTTACTGTTGGAGTTGGAGTAGAGTATCGATGGGATCGAGTCATATGAAAAAAAGAAATTAGAAAAAGTTTTCGGTTACCTTTGGTTGTGCGGAAAACCCAGAAGGCAAATTTTAAAGCAAATATATTTTATTACGGCAAATTCAGGATGCATAAAGAATAGCAGAATGCCCTTCTGTTCTTTTTCAGCTGTAAAAAACAAAGTAGAGACAGAAGAACCTCGGAGAGAGAAAAGAAGAATGAAAAAAAATCCGAAATTTCTAAATAATTTATTAAAATTCAAATTTAAAAAATAATTTGTATAATTATAATTTGTATATTATGTATTAGTATGCAGTTCCATAAATATTACAAACAACATTTTTTAGCATTTTTTTTTGCTTGGTTATCAAATGTTTATATTTCATTGAGCGTCCACCTCCCTTAACGACCGATTTTTCGTGGAACGAAGCGTGGTCGCTCTCGAGAAGTTTCACTGCATGTATGTGTGTGTGCGCGTATGCATGTGGTGTAATGATTGAAAAACTTACTAAAGTATAAATCCTTGCTAAAATGTGAAAACTGAAATAAAAGAAGATATTTTCAGAAAAATAACGAAAACAATCATCTACATTCACTTATCAAGCGTTTGTATTCATCGTTGACTGTTTATAATGAAGACTAACAAAGCCAGGATTCAGTTTTTTAATAAACATACACAGAAGTGTGTGTTTATAAAAAACACACTTCTCTCTGTGTGTGAATACACAGAGTATAATGTATGTGTGAGCCGACCGAGTTGTATGGTGGGTAAAGCACCGTACTCCGGTTTCGGGTTCAACTCCCGGCGGCCGGGATTCAATCCCCGACTGGGCGTGGTTGTCGTGTTCGTCCCTTCGTAGGGGGCGACGTTGGTCCACCTGCTGTGTTTCCCCCATAATAAAGAGACCAATAATTCCGGCCTGTTGTGGCCAACGCCTTCAAGGCAGAGGCCGGCCATTAGAAAATATATATATATATATATATATATATATATATATATATATATATATATATATATATATATATATGTGTGTGTGTGTGAATATGTGTATATATTTATTTGTAAGCGCCCCACCCCCCCTGTAAAAATGGTCTAGCTACGGCCCTGCACAGGACTGTTGATATGCAGTAATTTTTTTTTTTTTTTAACAGAGCAGACATCTACCTTCTGGAAATTTTTCCTGAACCGAGAGAGATTCACAAATCCCAATGTGTTTTGATTTTTTGCAGAACACACAAAGATTATGGTTAGCGGGTTGGGAATTGTTTCCACTTGAAGGTGTCAAAAGCTGCACTGCGGAGCCTATTTTATGACATGGTTTAGACTCGTCTTTCCCTCCAGTGATTTTCTCTCTAAAGAAGGGGGAACCAGTAAGGCTTTCATTTCTCTAGACAAAACTTCATTGTGAAGGAATCCAGTGCTTCCGCACTATACATGGTAGATAAGTTAAGGTTTTGTCTGTTAAATTCAAGTGTTAAATCTGATGGAAGTATTTTAAATAAGACTTGTTTAAACATATTACTATAGGATTCCGAATTTTACATTTAAAGAATTTAAGCTGCATACATGTGTTTGAATTGAGTCGAATAATTTTCTAAGTTTCGACGCGTCACTCGATTTGTAAACTGGACTTAAATTCAATGATTTATTCATATGTGAGTCGATGATTATTTCTCGTGTACCAAATCTGTTTTTTAACAACTTAATTACTTCGTCATAATTATCTGAAATATCGAATCCTCCAACCGTATTTAAAGCCGCTTCTCCAAGGAATGAACGCAAATACTGCAGTTTTTCAGTTTCCCTTAAGAAGTCATTGTCATGAATTAAACTTTAAATGAATTAATTCATTCCGTTTTAGGTAATCACCGTAAAATTTTAGAATGGTTAGTTTTGGCAGATGAACTCGTTTCTGTTTAGATTTTATTTCTGAAACGTCATTTTTTGTAACATTAACCTCTACTTTTTTTACTTTTGTTAAACTTTCTTTTTAATTTAAATTTCCACAATGTAATATTTTCATTATTCTCTTCACTAGCTGTAATTTCGGCTTTGAAATCTTTTGGTTCCAAAAGTGGTTCAATCGCCGCATCAGTAATTTTTTTAACTCATCAGATTTACTAGTTAATAGTTCTAAATATTCTTAAAGAAGTAAAGAATCGGCAGTATCGTTTTTCAAATTCCGTTTCAATATTCTTTAGATGTTTTGATACTTCTGTTCTTGTTACTTTTCGTTTCAATTTTAGTTTGGATAGTTCGTCAGCCATTTTTAATAAAAAAAATCTGGAGTGACTCCAGTTTCCACTCGACTTTCCGAACGCTTACGTTTAAGATCATTACGAAACATTTAAATAAATTTTAATCGATTAATAATTCAGCAAAAATTCTTAGTTTTTTCATTTTGAGCTCAATTGAATGTACCATTTAAACGATAGCGCACTTTCAAGAATTCCCCCCCCCCCCATAAGCCATGATGTAAAAGAAATTTTTGTCGTAGCCCTGTAGAAAAACTGAGTCCTACACACACCAAAATCAATACTGGTGTTGCGACGGTGGTTTATAATATATATACCCAATTTGAGCTCAATCGAAAGCCCCGTTTAGGAGCTATCGTGTTCACTCACACACACATACATCTCGCAAAAATAGCATAAATGAATTCAGAAGACCTCAAAACGTGTAAATACACCAAAATCTCGAAGTCGAATCTTTTCATGATTACAATAAAGGGAAGATTACAATAAAGTAATAAAGGGAAGGTCCTACCTTGAGCTGTTTTTGTTCTCCTGATTGTGCTAATTCCAAAACATTAAGTATTACCAATTTCAGCAGTTCCTTCGTAGGCCCATGGCACTATGACACGAATTTCCGACCGGAATGTTATATTCTCAGAAATAAATGGTTGTTCAGTCGCAGTGTTTAATTTCGTCGAAACTCAAAAATATTGAAGTCAATTGGTTACGTTTATGTACATTTATTTACATAATTAACTGTATACATTTAATCGCTAAACATATTCAATAAATCTAGGCCTTTCAGGGCTTGCCAGCAGTAACCTCGGTTAAAGCGGGCATCGCAGCTGAGTTAAGTATCCCGGTTAACACTGAATAAAGGATAATCGAGGTTCTACTGTTATCGAAACTCTAAAGTATCCAGAATGCCCTTTCACAAGCTGTATTTAACACCGTTCACACAAAACAATACATTTTCAGGAGTTAATGAAAGGCTCATAAAAATTCTGAAACAGACAATCGAAGTTCAAATTTTGTTTAAGCGCTGACACAATTAGCAAAGTAAGATTATAAATGCGTGATATTTCCTTTAGTTTCTTTCAATATTCGTTTGCAAGTTTGTATCACTTGTGTGATTGGGATGGGCGCTCATACCTATGGGCCAGGAGGGACAGGTCCCCCCAGATTGTAGGAAAAATATATATTACAATAATGAATATTACGTACTGGTAAATATAGTATATTTTTGGCTGAACCCCTGACTCCCCTCCCCCCTTCCACAAAAAATCATATCGGCACCTATGGTGATTGGAGTGATTTGAAAATCGCTGTATGCAAATTTTTCTCCCATATAATATTGAAATGGATAAGCTTACAGAGGCTACTTTTTTGGGAAAGCTTGAATGCTTATAATTTTATTGAAATTTTAAGATAAATCGGATATTTAAAAAGTAGTTCACTTGTTCTTAAAAAAAAAATAACAAACTGTCATATCTAAGCAAAGAAATAAATGAAAATATGAATGGTAGGGGGGAAGAGAATTAAAACACCTTGAATGATCGTTGGATAAGAACAAGTTTGAAAAAACAAAACATACCTTTTGTGACAGGCATTTTTGTGTTTTATTTCCCTACCATTTATTATTATATGCATTTTCTGTCTTTCCGGATACCAAAAGAGGCGTGTTTTATAGTGGTACTCATTTTATCATATCTGTGGTCAGATTCCCCACCCATGCGTACTGCTATTAGTGGTCTACACCCTATTTTTGAAATTCCTTTTCCTCCGATTAAAAAAAAAAAAAAAAATCTTCTCTAAAGGGAACTAGTGCTCTAATGATCATCATTAATACTATCCGGATTTATTATTTTTCAATAGTTTTAAAAGGTGCAATTTCTTCGGTTTGCTTAGGGTATTTTTTTCACTTTTCTTCAAGGGGAGGTGCAGATATACATCCATGCTGGTCGTGTCTCGAATTATTTTTATTTATCTATCTTTCGTTTTCTTTTAAGTCTTATTAGGGAGGGATTTTTTTTATCTTTCCTTATCGTTAGAGTTTTATATTACAGGTATGTAGAGAGAAGAAAACAGTCAGAATCATTTCAAAGAGGGAAGGAAAATTATATGTTTTTGTACTGAAGAGCAACACTTGGCGACTGTAAGAATGTTTTCCTTCTTAGGTTAGCATACGCAAACATATTATTATTTAAAATCAGCGAATGCCGCTTTAAAAATTTCACCACTCTGTGTCAAATTATCAAAATCCTGCTTGCATTGATAACAAATGATACCAGTGTACTAGAATAATAACTAACTAATTGCGCTACCGATTCAGCCATCGAAATTTAAATGTTGTTTAGCAGGAAAATTATAACGCAATAAATCAAATCAGTGTTGAAATTAAAATGTACTTACATTAACATCTTTTTAACGTACATTAGTTTCTTCAAACTCATGGAATGTCGCGAGGTCTTCAAAAAACGAACAACTGTTTCAGATGTGGAACTTTTCGGAGTTACGAAAATTTCGGAAAAAAAAATCAAATATACAATTCACGCGAAAATTGGAATGTAAAATTGGGAGGGGGGGGGGGAAATTTTTCTGTTGTCGAAAATATTTTCAAATAGGTGATATCTGAATTTTCTTGATATATTTTTTTTTTGGGGGGGGTGAGGCTGTAGTTTTCCTCTTTTCCCCTAGTAAGTTACGCCTGTGATACAGTTGCATCGTTAATTTGACTTGACCTTATATCGACCACTATGGTTTTCTCTATGCCATACTTACGATGTAAGTTTGTTTGATACATCATGCGCTCATATGCAGACGCTGGGCTACATTGGAGCATTCAAAAACCATGGACAAAAAAACGGTGGAGACAGATGGCAAAATCGCTGCCATTGTATTTTTTTAAACGATGGAAGCAAACAAATTTGCGCAAATATTTTACTAAAATATGTGCTTTTTATCATTGCCTTTATAGCTGGGATTAGTTTTATTGCCTTGTAAAAGAGACATAAATGCGGCATACACTCTTTTCGACGGATAGCATTATTTTATTAATATCATTAAATTAATTTTGCTTTGTTTGAAGTAGATTTACTTCTGTAAAACACGATTTAAACAATGACGCCCATAGAACTTAATGTATTATAATTATTGTGAGTGCTTCTGTAAAAGACTAACATGATAATAATCAGGAATAAAGAATACAAATCTGGGATCGCGCTGACGGGCTACCAAGCAATTTACCTAGGACTCCTCTAAGGAGCTCTGATTTTATCCATTTTTCCCTTTAAGAACTAGTTTTATTTCGGACCATTGGGTCCCGAGGACCCGATTTTTAACATCTTCGGTGCACATGAGAACCCGCTTAACCCGCTTTGTCTTCGTTTTATTTTTGAATGTTTTCATTATTTCAATGCTGTTGTAAGAGGGATCAGAAAATACATAAAAAATACCCATTAATTTAAGAAACCAGAGCGAACATTTGAATAATGCATACATCATTTTAATAGGAAGCATGGTGCAGCACCTAACAGTAATCAATATAAATTTCGTAGTAATCGATGCATATGGGCGTATCCGAGTGCGGTATTTTTTTATATTTCTTAATATTGCATGTGGTAGGTTAAAATAAGCCTAAACAGGTAATATTCAAAACAGTCTCTGTACGTTGCCAGTAATTAGGCCACTGTTGACATCTGGAGAAATCGAATCGCACAACCCCTTCACGTGATCCCTGCGATGGAGTTCCCGGAAACTAGGCCGCGATTCAGTGTCTGAAGGCTTTTGCGTAACCTTGACCTTGTGAATCAGAAACTGGGGGAATCCCTATCGACCGTATTGTACGATAAGAAAACAGTTCCACTTTTTCTTTTCGTGGATAACGAATTCGAATGTTTTTGTTGGGTATGTGTTTTCACGGTCCCTTGGGCCTCAGAAATGTCTTCGTCTCTGCTTACAGTGAGCCGGATTGAAACAGAACACGCCCGACATCCTTGTTTTCCTTTCTTTTGTGCGCAAAGGATTGTATAAATATAAATAGTCTTGAAAGGAATAGGCAGGTGCTTATTGGCGTACTCTTGGCGCGAGTAGATGAGATGTAGATTCTGCTTAGTTTGCGGGTTACAATATGTTATTAATGGGATTTCTACGTCTAAGAACTAAATTGATGCGATATGTAAACTTTATGGAGGTACATTGGTATTGCTAGTTCCAGTTTTTCTTTTCTGTTCTTTCTCCCCCCCCCCTTTTTGTGTGTGTATGGGGGAGAGGAGTTTGAGCAAAGGAAGAGGAGGAAGAGAATTAATATTATTTGAAAAGAGCTAAACTTTTCTTTCATTTCATGCAATCCATAGCTTGTTCCTATATCTTCGTAAGTGTAGACCGCCAATCAATAACCGCAAATGCAATTTATTTCATTGAATATTGAACTGCCCAATGTTGAAAATATATCAACCACCTTTCAACAAACCAAACTATTTATCTATATTTAATAAGCTAGTGATTAGAAGTTTAAAGCTTTTATTTCTACGAATATTTTTTGTAAAACAAATTTTTAATTATAATACTTTATTATGGTCTTTTTTCAGAATATCTATTACCTAAATTAGTCTTGCTTGAAATAAATGGGATTTTACTAAGCTAGCTAGATTTCAATAAATAAATAAATAAATATTCACTTGAAAACTTCAACGTTAAGTCTAAGTCAGTGTTACCCAACTTATTTACACTTGCCGACAGGCTTCAGCCAGACATTAAAACCACTATGTAAACAGGAATTTTATTTATTAAATAAATTGTTATATAAATATATTTTTTTGTTCGTGCGACATTAGCTGATTTTTTAATATTGATGTACTCAACCAGCAGCTATGTCCCGTGAAGGAACACTGGTCTAGAGCAGCCATTCCCAACTTTTAAACATTCTTAATCAAGTGACATGTAGTAGGTTTTAAGAACTCCAAAGAATCGACTCTTTAGTTATTGTTTTAGAATTAGTTCATTCTTTAGGAATCCAATCTTTTTTTTTTTCTGTTAATGTCATTTAACTAGTTTAACTTCAGCTCTCAAATTGAGTCGGTTAATACAAGCTCCTACTGTTTTTCAAAAATATATTGTACTGTTCGAATCTGATGTTAATCATATACCGTCACGCTCCGCCAGGATGTTAAGCGGGGCATTGTTTTTACACGTAATTCTACTGAAACGACACATGCCATATGTATTCTCTCCAATTTTTGTCGTTTGTCAGATGCTGTCACACGTTGCTATTACTCGCTCTTTCTTTTTTAAACCTTTAAAACAGCCTGTGGCTTTCTTAGAATAACGTCTGTACGGTTTGTTCCTCGAACGCAGTTGTGTACCATGTTTTCTGCATCTTTTTGACTGAATGCTGTCACTTTTTGTGATATGGAAATTTTCTTTCTTTTTTTTTTCCCTCCAGGAGAAGATAAATATGTGTATATATTGTTGTTTATGTAAATTTTAAGTATCGGTAAATAGGCAAGCGACATATGTTTTTGACTTCATGTAAGGGTAAAACGGTTAAAATGTATCTAGGCACGAATTGATTTTTTTTATACTGTAGAGTAATTGAATAAAGTAAATAAAAAATACAAATCTTTTTTTTCTCCCCCTTTCTTAACTGGCTTAATGATTGAGTTGCTTTGCTTGTTTTAGAGTCAAGCATCTTTAATTTAGCTATGATCGATGAGATTATGTTTATATGTACAACCATGTTGAAATGAAAAGGGGGAAGTTTCTTCTTTTATATGTTCCGAAGGCCATTTTATAGTTTCTAAAATGCAACGAATTTTATGTTATACACTGCTGGCCATTAAAATTTCTACACCGGGGAAAAAAATGCAAATAACAAAATAATAATTGGAAAAATACATTATACTGGAAGTAACAAATGATTAAATTTTCTAGAAATTTGGAAGCAGAGATCCTGAGAATAAGTACAACCACCTGTGGCAACAGGAACTGCAATTATACGTCTGCTCATTCAGTCAGACAGAGATGGGATGGTTTGTGCAGGTACAGCTGCTCATACAACTTCAGCACGATGCTATATTTCACAGTTAGTGACTGTCGTATGATGAAGAGCAAGTCGCTCGGCAACCATTGACCAGACGTTTTCTTTGGAGATATGGAAAACATGGTGCCCAGAGCAGCAGTCGAACATTTTCTGTATCAAGGAAGGTCCGCACATATCGGCAACATGCGGTCGTGCATTATCCTGCTGAAACGTAGCTTTTCGGAGGGATCGAATGAAGAGCAGAGCCACAGGCCTTGACGCATCAGAAATGTAACGGCCACTGTTCAAAGTGCCCTTGTACGACAGCTTTTCACCAAACAACAGCTTTTAAATGCAGTTTGTGTATGAAAAGCCTGCTGTGTAATTTCTTCATTTAAATACATTGTAGGTGTCGCTACGGGCGTCTACTTTGCATGAATGCGTCGAAAATCGAATCATTTCCATATCACAGAATCTTCTTCCTGTCATGTAAATTCACCTGTGTAGCATGTCGCCTTATTTGGGTAGCAATTGTAATGGCCAGTAGTCTTAGTCTATAAGCGTAAAATGACATGTTGGTAATTCTGGCAAGGATTAAAACGCAAAGGAATTTTTTCTTAACCGTCTTTTGAACATTTTTTCAATAGACATTGCCTACTTATCTCTAATAGATAAAGAATTAAAGCCCGTTACCACCCTTATACTTTTTTTTTCTCTGGATTTCGAGTTGGCAGAAACTAGTAATATTAATTTTCAATAACATTGGACAAAAACGTTTCTTTCCTTTCTTGTGCTCTTTTGCCAAGGAAATGAGGCAGTACTTTTTTCCATTTCAAAATTTCAAATTATTTTGTTAACTGAAACATTAATGAAGCTGAATTTTCTATTTCAGTTTTGTGAATAACTAATTAATTTTTCGAAAAACACTCAATTTATGTAAGAAGAAGAAAATAGCTCAAATTACAAAGAAATATGCGACATTTTTAATGTTCACGAGACTAATAATTTATTATTAAAAGCCATATTTTGTATGTGCAATTGAAATTAAAAAAAAAAAAAATGCCTTTTACTCTAATACTTTTTGGTCTAACGGTCTGGAGTTTTGGGTGGTTTTCTTTAGATGTGACGTGAATACGCGTTAGAACTCCTTAAAAAATCCTCCGCTCAAGGCACCTCTCCCTAGGCAAATAGCCCTGGAGTAGCTTTGCCTCAATACATCAATACTAATACTTTTGGTGCATCAGTGAATGTGTTAAAAAAAAGTTTCACTGCAAAATTCATTTCATTCCAAATAAAATAAAGAGGCATAATTCGCATTTTTTTTTTCCAGATAGCATTAATAAGCACACTGACGAAAAACAAATATTTTACACGTACCCGCTGGATTAAACGGGGGGGGGGTGGAATTTGTACTTAAGAAATACCATTAAAAGGAGCATGTGGATAATTTCGATCGAAGTCTGATAACTCCCCGATTTATCTTTGTGGGAGCGATGAATAAAACTTACAATATGTGGGCTGAAAATAAAAGAAACATCTGTGAAATGTCTCCCTGTAAGCTTAATTAAACCGCACAATTCGTGTGGTAGGCTCGAACTTTGCATAACACAGCGTGTGGGACCGTTTAGGATTGGTGAGCATCCGCTATTAAGTTTATTTAGATCCCAGTTGAATGATATTCACTTGCTTTACCATTTCACTAACAACAGACACTCTGTTTTTGCCTTCCGCCTGAGGAATGCTGCTGGTGAACAGTCTGGATTTATCTTGGCTTAGTTCGATTTGAAATCTGACGCCACGTTTGGCGCTATTCCTACAATTTTAGACTCCTAAATCCCGGGATAAAAGCATGTTATCTGTGAGAAACTTAGAAGACAGTTTCTCAGACACACACACACACGCACGAGATTGTTGGAGGCCCTGCAAAGGTTTAAGGAAGAATGGGGAGTTGGGTGCTAAGATATTTTATTCAACACCCTGGAACATTGCATTCCTCAAATTCCTCCCCTCTGGTATTCCTCAAATTACAATTAAATTTCTAATATTTAAATCTCGGGGATGGGGGGGGGTGTCAACCAGCTTGTAATGAACTCTTAGAAATACGAATCATCGCGTAATCTCTCGAATTTAGTTTCTCAATTATATTTTCTAGGATTCTGTGTTAAAAAAAGAAACAGGTTTTGCTTTTTATATTGGCAAATAGTAGAGACTGCTACTTGAAAGCTTTTAATAAAATTCGTATTATACTGTTAAGATTATCACAGCGCAAAAGTTCTTTAGAGCTATTTGTCCTGGAAAATGTACCTTGTATTAATCAAATTTCAGAAAATCTTACCAAGCCCGTATCATAATCAACATAGTGTTTACATTTGAGGAAGTTCTTATTTTTTTAATATCTCCATTTTCAGATTCCTTCAACATACTATTCTTAAATAACAAAACTCATCAAGAGTTGCTTAATTTTTTTTTTTTTTAATCACCATATCGCATTTTCATTGCCGATTTTTTAAAAATATCTAAGTGATTCAAAATTATGACTCGCACGAAAAATTGGGGTTAAATATTGGCCATTTTTTGTGGGGATGGTGCATTGACAATTCCGTATCACGAGAGCACCCATTGAACTGTTGTGAAAATTTCTTGGAAAATGGCAGTTTGTGAATAATTTCAAAAAGTGCAATATCCTTAATTCAGTTTAAAATCTAAGCTGTTAAACGTGTTGAAAGTTTGCTCCCTTCTTAAAATGCTTCACAATATTCTGCCTTACCCTCTTACATTGTTACAACCGTTTACTTTCAACATCATTCTCTGTCAATACGAATTTGTCTTTCTAACGTTACTAGCCGCCCCCGATAACGTCATTTTCTGTTTTAAGCTATTGTAGCAATAATCATAAAATATTTTCCCGGCGTTCGTGTTTTCTGGGTGAAAACATTTCGCTCGATAGATTTCTGGGTAGAAGCCATTCCATCTACTCTGGGGAACAGCGAGTCATCGATCCAGTTGGGATCTCGTTAGGTTCGCTACCTGACGCCAGTCTTCACGATATCACGAGTTCTTCTTCCCCCCCCCCACCTTTTTTTTTTTCCTTTCCAGTCCACCCTCCTAACAGAAAAAACGTGCGAGAAGCCGGTGTTGCTATCCCAATGAACCATGGCAGGAAACACCTAACTTTAATAAGAATAAAGCATACATATCATAAAAAAAAAAAAAGAATTTAAAAGTAGCTGCAGAAATTATCCGGCGGGATAAGTAATAGAATTTTTTTTACCCATTCGCACTTGGTATTGTTTCTTCATTTTACTTTCTCTACTCCCCTCTCCTCGTTATCTCAAGTTTTACTTTCTTTTGTTCCTCTTTTTAAAGAATTCCATATTTTTATTTTTCCCTTATGCGTTCTTTGTACATTGAAGCTATCGCTAATGCTGCATGTGTGCATTTACAAGAAAAAAAAAAAAAGGTGTTTGCATAGTATAAGTAAAATAAACTGATGACCAAACCATAACATCATACACCATATTGCAGCAAAACGATGATCCAGACTCGTGGGATAAAAACAAAAACGCTAGAAGCCAAAATTAATAATTGGAAAATGAAATATTTACAATCGATACTACTCTTAATGTAAATAATATTTTTACATGGGGCAAGAATGAAAGAAAGCCGATTGCGTCATTCTACACTTTTACAAGAGCGAAATGACTTTTGGCTTTATTGTGTACTATACCCTGAAACATAGGCGTAGAGTTATATGGGCCCGTGGGGCTCGAGCCCCCCCAATAAATTGTGAATAGGGGCTGAGCCCACCCAATAATTTACCCCTAAATACAGAAAATTAATTTATACTAACATAAAAAAAAGTATTTCACGCCATTTACAAATGTTTAAAAAAACCTTTACTGGACTTTTAAAAATTTTCTTCGTTTGATTTCAATCATGATTTAGTATTCATTGTGACGCCACGTAACACACAATGTTACTATAAGCTGCCCTCACCAGGCTCTGATTAATTAAAATCAGATTATGCAATGTAAAGTATGAAATAAAGAAAAGTTCAGATGTGTCTAAAATGCATATCTCATCGAAAATGTTTTTTTTCCTCCTTTGGATTTTTTACACTGCTTCTATTTTTAACTTATAACATGGTAGGAAGATACTAACATGGATACTTACCCTACATAGGTGTAGAATTCTATAGACCCATAGAGCTCGAGCGCCTCCAATAATTTACTTATATATAGTAAGTCATAGCTGCCAACTACTACGGAATATAATTAACCATTTTTTTGTAAACAGTATATTTTTTAATTATTTTTTTAAAATAGTAACCAGCTCGCGCGCGCAGCACAAAAATTTTGCTATAAGCGGAAAAATCATGTAGAAAAAGTGGTTATATATATTCCATGGTAGTTGGCAGCTATTACTAAGTTATATGTACGTGAATCAATGGCGTAGCCAGAAATTTTTCATGGGGGAGTTACGACTTCTGCATCTCACATATATGTATACAGGTGTATGATAAGGGAGTGAAAAATATACATTTTGTATGGAAAAAAATTCCTCATGGGGGGGGTTTGAGACCCCCCTAACCCCCCCCCTTGGCTACGCTACTGACGTGAATATATGTGGTTGTGGGGCCCGACCCCCCCAATAATTTTGAAAACTTTACGCTTATGCCCTGAAAGAATCTCTGCATAACTAAAAAAGTATACATATGCAAAGAAAAGGGCGGTACTTATTTTATTATTTTATCTGAATTTTTCAGACACACCAAGTTATACCAGACTAAGCTCAAAAACAAATACTGGCAAATGGCTTCAGGCAATGTTAAAAGGTGTACTTTAATAAATAATTGATGAATTGCATTGTATAACGGAATCTGTCTTTAAATTCATCCACTATATTCATTCCTCGGAAGAGTGTTATGCAATGCTTTGTATATATTTAACTGTGCTTGTTTCACTTTTGAGTCAAAATTTTACAAAAGTGAATATTTTAGAAAACTTCTTCCATTTTCTTATTCTATTAAATATACTTTTTAATTATATAAAGAAATGTATCCTTTCTTTGTCAACATTTCTATTGAAAAAATCGACCCATTAATGAGTTCCAGTTAAAAATTAGAATTTGATAGATTTCCCGTTAGAGCTAAGTCATCAGTATAGAGAAGCCGCTTTTTTTCTTTTCTTTTTTTTTTCTTTTAGCTACATAAGTTTAATCCAATATTTTTCCGTATACCTATGAAACATTTCAAGGCGATTGATTTAATCGTTTGTAATATTTAACAATACAACAATCTAAATTGACGAAAAATTATAACTTAGTTAAATGCTTTCAGAAATATTAAGATGTTCTGTAAAAATTTATAAAAAAAATCTGCTAAAATTTTAAACTTTTGCAAAGAAAAAAGTTTTTTTATTTTATATATTGGTTGCTGTTCTAATTATTGATAGTTTATTATCTAAACGGGAATTCGTCTTTGGTTTAGATCATATATGGGCAACGCTCGGCCAGCAGGCTGGCTGTGGCCCGACCCGGCTTTAGATCCATCCCGCAGAACAATTTAAAATCACCTTGAAAGAATAACTAATGTTCTCGATTGTGGTCATACGGACCAAAAATATTATTATATTTTTACAACTACCTCTACAACTATCTACGGCCCGCGACTTCATTAAAATCCAAAAGTACCTATAGCTCGCAATTTTGAAAAGGTTTCTCATACTTGGGTTTAGAAAAGAAAGTGCGTTCAGCTAAATATCATTTTCAGTCGTGGCTCGTTTTATTGTTTATTCAATTGACTTTTTGCGATTTCTGTTTCAGTGTTAAAATTTCCTAGCATCCATACCTCACGCCTGTACCGAGTTCTTTCAGAATGGTTGTAGTAGAATAGATTTATAATGTGATCGGACATCTCTTGTTCATTTTGTCGTGTATTTTCTTTCTTTCTTTAAATGTTGAAAAGAGGAAAATTGAAATTCTTACTTTTGTACCCTGCCCTTATGGCGAGTAAAACTATTATTTTACATAATATGGTAACAAAATTAATTTAGTGTAAAACAGATTTCACCCCCCCAACACACGCATAATCTATGAATCTATAATCAGTGGTTCTAAACCTTGTCGTATCCCTTGAGTTGTCTTTTCATGCATTCATATCACATCTTAAAACTAACTACTCATGCTTCCATGCAAACAGTTTTCTATTATATAATATTGGTCCTAGATTTAGCTAAATTAATTATTTTTATGTAGATAAATTGTTTTATTTTCGTGAAACAAAATCTTCGAAAAATCAGTTGGATTGCAGTCTTAATTCTGTATCTAGCAATTAGAGACGCTCGCTGGGTTCTTGCCCTCCCATTCCTACCAACAAGTGACTTTAATCGCCAAAATGTTACGAGGGTGATTTTTAATGAGCATATACTACAGATTACTGTGTCTCCGGCGTATTTGCTGTTACCATAGCTACCTACGTAAGGAGAATAGAAACAACTCCAGAGTAATTCCCTCTCCAATCGTCTTTTTTTCGTATTGGATTTTAGTTCTCTATATAAGTAATTAAACCGATTGCCGTGTGACTTAACGTTTCGATTAATAATGGGTTCCTGAAGTTTTATGATCAATATGCCTAGACTTTACGATCTATATATTGTGATTAATTTTTTCTTCCGCCCAAAATAAGCTTATTGCAGCCTTTTTGCTTAGAAGAATGCGTATGTGTTTTCTATATTTAATTGTTTATTTCTCTGTCAGTCTGTTGGGGGGAGGGATGATGGGTGTTTAATGTAGTTTTTATGCCTTCAGAAGCTTATCAGCGATGCTTCCCAGCCCAAATGTATATTGATTATTTCATATGTAAGCCAATATTTGTTAAAGCAGTTTTGAGCTAGTATTTGCATGAAAGTCTACTCATGACGTCGTTGGAAGCGCTGTAAAACAGAGTTGGTATTTTTGTAAATCCGGTGTATTGGAAGAAGAGGACGAGATAAAAATCTATTGAATTTGAATAAACTTATTGTTATGTTGTAATAAAATTTTGTTCCTAAATTTCATTACAGTCTAAACATTTTTTTAATAATCTTTAAAGGAAGTTTAATTCAATTAATGCAGAAAGGAAATATAAATCACATAGTGAAACAATCAATTTTACGAATACTTTGCTCAGCCGAATTTATAAATAAACGTATTTCCGTGATGCGAAAAAATTTTGCTCCTAAAATTTCATAAAAAATAAAACTATTTCTAAAACTCCACAGCGTCCACTAATTCCACAGAGAAAAAATAAACTTAACTATAAAATCGAATCCATCGAATAATTAATATGTTTTATTTCCATTTAAAAACAAATTTCATGATAACGTTTCTTAGGGGTGCTAAATTTTAAGTTCTTCCTCTGCTATATCTATAAATTTTTGGCAGAATCATCGGAAAGGGCAAGTCTTCTTCGGAGCTCATAGTAGTGGGGTCATTTCCAAAATTGGGTGCCATTTGGAAATTTAAGAATCAAAAATAAAATTTTCAAAAAATAAGTACATTTTTTCTTTTATGTAATTTTTTTTTACATTTTTCCATTATCAGACTTGGTGAAATTTGTCATGTCGGTTACCGGACACTTTCTTCGAAATTTGTACGCTTATGTTTAAAAAAAAAAAAAAGTCAAAGTGATACATTAAATAAGTGTAGAGTCTTTTTGTCCATGTAATAGAGTCTTTCCCATTTAAAAATATTTTTCATTTTTTTTTAAAATATGTTTTTGTTTGTCATGTCTGTAGCTTATTATAGTAACGGACATGACACTTCAAAGAACAAAAATTCATGAGTCTAAATAATTCCACAAGAACATGAAAAGAGACATTAATATAGACTAAAAATCTACTGATCTAAATTAATCAATTGAATTAACAAATAAATATATTTTATACAACTAATTATAAGGTAACATGGGCATGACATGCAATAAAAATACTTGTCACAAATAGGATTTTGCTTTTTCAGTCATGCCAAAAACTCAAGAAGTCTGTTTATATTTCTTTTTCGACTATGCTTTAATGGTAAACAGGTGTTGCTATTCTCCAAATTCAATTTTGTTGTTTAAAAAGTTGAAAATAATATATGATAACAGACATGACATCAGTGTCCGGACAGCTATATTTAATTACCAAAAGTCTTGATTTTTTCTTAAAACCTTAAAAACCTTTCATAATGTAATTTCTCTATTTCACAATGTTAAAGCATTTCAGGGGTCAGGGTAGAAATTTTAGTTTTCGGGCAGTAATTCTGAATAACACCTAAATAATGTTTTTTAATCTATTGTTTCAGTACTGGAAACTGTCTGATTAAAAACCATGATCAAAAGAAAAATCATTTAAATTTTCTTCTACCTTGTAAGAAAAAACTATTTTACACGCGGACAGCAAATGGCACATTTTGAAAATGACGCAGTGGGTGAAATTTAATTATCTATCGTATTGTATACTTGCATAATAAGAGTCTCTGAGCAAGTTTTAAAACAATCATCTACGAGCAACCCTATAAAGAAAACAAGTTAATTAAAGAATCGACATTGCACTAAACGCTGGGAAACTTGAATGGTTTCATTCTGTGCGGAATTGTTTTTGTCAAACTCCAGCATTTCAATTAATTTTGAAATTACACCGGAAAAAGCCTTACAACATTCTCTGAGACGTAGTGCCACAGTCAGTGCGGTCAATGCAATTGCGTGGATAGAGAAATGATTAAGTGTGAATTTTTTATATTGTGTAAGTTTTCACCCAAAAATTTTTTAACCGAGCAATTGCTTCAAGGATTTTCACTTCATTTAAAATGGATGTATTAAACCTTTTCCCTTTATATTAAGAATTGTATGCGTTTTCTCTTCTACACGAGAAATCATACACCTTGCTTGATATTATACACAACTAGACGTTTTATTCTGTTACAGCTTAGTTTATACGATATCTAAAGCTCGCAGTATTTGTACAAGCATTATATGCCTGAGCTGCAAGGAATTTATGATAAATTTTGTCGCTTTCTTTTAATAAAGAGGAAGGGAGGAATGCCTGGAAATTTTTAAAACCGTGCATAAAAATCCTAAGATGTAGAGTGGATACACCCTGTAGAGATAATCCGAACCCTTTGTTGGGCCAAAGAGTATATCCTATACATATATGAGATATACCAATGAGACTAGATATTTAATTTATTGAAATGGCCTGAAAAATTTAACATGATCAGACTTCGCCGACACCGAGAGGAGAATAATCAACAGTTGCATGGAATTACGCGCTTATAAAGACCAACCTATCGACCACTCCTCTCTGTCAGTTGGTAATATATTCCCATTCTAATGACAGATATCACTCAGATGGCGTTTACTGCTAATTTCAAACTTTGGCGTGGGTGTTGCGAACTAATCAAAATTACAAAAGACAACTTCTGAAAGCGCGCTAAAGACCCTTTTTAATAAACAACTGAATACGTGCGTGGAGAAATGAAAAGAAGGAATATAATTTCTGATAAGAAAGCTGAATTTTTTAAGGAACGCGAATAAAAATTCCAAATAATTTACACACCTGTGTATATGATAAAGTAAATAACAAACTTTGTAAAAAACACACATAAGATGTTACAGGTAAGTTGATACGTACGTTTCGGCCAAAAATTGTTTTGGCCTTCCTCAGTCAAAGCCCTTCGACAAACGGAGCAGAAGGAACTCAAAGGCCAAAACAGTTTTTGGCCGAAACGTACGTATCAACTTACCTGTAACATCTTATGTGTGTTTTTTACAAAGTTTTTTATTTACTTTATCGTTTAACACCAGTATTTTGAGGGTTTTTTCCGTTACCTATGTATATGTTTTATATTGTAAATTTTTATAGATATATTATTAATATGTACAGTGTGCCCGCTAAAGTCCGTTGTCACCCCAATCGTTTCTGAACGGCTAGAGCTATAGTCATAAATGTGGGGTCTAGGTCTAGTAAAGTTGCTATGCAACAAAACCGTTTACAGCGCCACCTGGTGGATAAATTTGGAGTTAGCGCTCTTATCGCAAAAACGGTGCGATTTACGGGAAAAAGGCCTGTTACAAAGTTGTTCAGGATAGTCAATTTAGTAAGAAAATATACCTTACGCACATCAATGTGCACAATAATGCTACGAATGGAAAGCATAAAACGCATGTTCTTATGGTCCAGTTCAGGGGCGTAGCCGGGGGGGGGATATCGGGTTATATCCCCCCCCCCGAAACGTTTGGATTTGTGATCACAAGATTAATGCCGTGCAGAAATTCCGTCATTAATACACATATAAGTTCATATCCCCCCCCCCCCGAGGATGTTTAAAGAGCTTCCTCAATAACCATGGAGTCATCGTCACCCAGTACTTCATATTGTATATCAAGACAAAGCTATTCGAGGGGCTATCGCCTAAAGAAGTATGCCTTGGGTGGATCACTTTTTATCTAACGTGTATTCACCTTACATCTGGAGAAAACTGCCCAAAACTCCAGACCATTAGATCGATGGCCGCGGGATAGACCTGAATCCGAGACCCTCCGACTTGACTTATCCACTCGGCCATGGTGGGGACCCAGTACATTTGAAAGTAATTTTATAACTGAGTTAAGTGGAGCAGTATTGGGTAGAAGGCTCCAATCTCCTATTATTGCAATGGAAAACCTAGTTTTTCTAGAGAAGGCAACAAATTTTGTAGGGTGTGCTTGCTTACCGTAACTCCCACCCATTGACGCCAATGAGCATACTGCTAGAGCTCGTTCGGTCTTCCAGTACCTTATCCGATTCTGGTTTCCCGCGCGACGATCTGGAGGGAATCGACCTCACTCTTGTCTTCCCGCGCAGCTCTCCCGCGTGGATCGCGCACACACGCACGCACATCTCTTGGTGTACACACACACACGCACATGTGCAAATCTCCCTCGATCTCCTTCCGAAGTTCACGGCCAAGGTTAGTACGTTGACCCAATGGAAGCGCTTCTTGTGTGTCGGCGTTCGGTTTCACTTCTCCGCGAGTCGTCACACAGAAATACTTGGGGCTCGCTACACTTTCCGACGGCCCCGGCTTTTGGCTTTTTGGACACTAAAACAGGTGAGCTGCGCTTCCGGCGGGTCGCTAGTTTCGGTTTCATTCGGAAATGACGTTGTCGGTTCGAATCGCTACGCTCAGGGGCGCACACACACACAAAAGGAAGGGGTCTTTGCTTCGATGTACTTGACTGTCGTCGTAATAAGTACAGTAGCCTCTCGTATATCGCGTGCTTGTCGGGAAACAAGAAAAATGTGCGATATATCCGGGGGTGGGAGGGTATAATAAAACTCTTATTAACACTATACAAATAAAACAATAAAATTAGCAATGTTAAGCTCCGTAAATTCAAACAAAAAGTAATTTAAACAGTAAAGACAGAAAAATTCCATCTCTTATTAATTTTATTTACAAATACTCACGTGTATTCACACTTTTCATTTTCTGCTTAAAAGACACTGAGGCACAGGAAAGCGCAATAGATCCGAATGCTCACTCTATAGAGCAGCGATAGAACGAGGGGATACTGTAAATAGTTAAAGGTCATGCAAAATGTTTGTAAATGCGTGTGTGAATGAATAAACACAAGAAAATCTCGTAAATCTGCAGTTAAAAGAAAACTGTGTGGTTCATGATCATGGCTAAACAAATTATTTGCTTTGACTTCATGGTTTTAACGAAGTCCCTTCTCAAGCTTTACAGTATACTACAATAAACGTAAACTGATGCCAGTTATGCTTCTGAAAGAAAGATGAAAAAGAAAGCACTGCACAATTTTAATCTTTTAGAGTTTTTTTTCTGCAAACTTTATAACTGATATGTTTGTCTATCGTTTGTTAGAGGGTCTAGTAAAGCTCGTGAACAGGACATTCTAAAGACATTCTAAACTTAGGACAAGAGACATTCTAAACTTTAGGACAAGAGACATTCTAAAATGTTTCGAATTTTGTGCAGCAATATAATATATTTATTAATATATTTTATGTTACGGTCAAGGCTAGCCCTTCACTCGAGGGCTACGTAATAGGTGTTGTTTCTCCGAGCAACAGCCTTAACCCTTTAAGGCGCAGTGTTCCCGCTCTGGAAACACCCAACTCGGACGTTTTGACTGTTGCCAGTCACGAAGAATAGATTTGATTTCTATAGAAATAGTGGCGGGTGACAGAGCTCCACGAGAATCCTTTACTTTTTAGCACGTCATTTCCGCAAAAAAATTGTCACGATTATTTTTAACAGCACTGACATCTGCTGAAAAATGGAAGAACGCGAGAACAGCTGGATAGATTGCCCAATGCTGAAAAAAGGGCAGCCGTTGCCATCGCTCGACTTAACTACCAGCAAGATGGCGGACGATCGAAACGTTCATCACGTGCCACAGATCTAGAGACCCTTTTTTGACGCAGCTGGCTGTGCTCGCGCGTTTGAGGAATAAAGTTTGAGTGACGGTATAGAAAATTTACAATTCTATTACATTAATGTTTTGCTTTGTTTAAAAATTAACTAAGTGACAAGAACTGAGTTTTGTTATAAAACATGTTTTTAAAGGAATTACAACAAAATATTGTTATTTAATTTATCTAGAAGCTGTTGGGCAGCAAGATTCAACTGTATTTCATTTTAAATATTGAGGGCTCTGCGCTTTCCGTGTGCAGGGCGATTAAAGTCAGATTTTGAAAGATAGAATTTGTCTGCCGTTGCCAGTTAAAATTTCCTTAACGCCCTCTAATTTCCCCTGAGCCTTCTACAGTCCCCCCCGCCCCCCCCCGAAAGTCTGCAGCCCCCACGAGGGACCGTTAGCGTCCAGTTAGAGAAAGACTGATTCAAAGCGTTGTTTTACTTTATGGCTCCTTCATTCTTAATATTGCATGGTAACATGCGTTTACCAGTAAGCTATCGCATTGTTTTACTGAATGATAAACTAAATATCATTTTTTACTCACTAAATATCATTTTTCAAATGATATTTGGTGAGATCAAATATGTACCTAATAATGAAACTATGTTAGTTCCTTCGTAAGTAAAAAGTATCGTTAGTTACTGTACTTCCTCCCTCAACATAATCCTAAGTAATAATAATAATAATTTCTTTAATTTTGAAGGGATAATAAATATTTTTTAAATACTAATTTTAATATGATTTAATAATTGTGCTAGTAAGAAATTAAAGATTCTATTAACTTTACAGTATTTATTAAACATCGAAGATGACGATTTCTAACAAGAGTTTATAATTCCGGTTAACTTTAAAATTCCCGGGCTCTAACTCCTATGAAAAATCTCTCGAGCTAGAATTTACATGACTTCGAAAAGAAACTGGAGCTCATCATTAGTCATATAAATTCACGATTTACAACTGAAAAGAATACGAATTAAAAAAAAAAAAAAATGTTCTTTCATCAGCGGACTACCGCAATGTCTAATGTGATGGACCAGATTTTTGATTTGAGGAGTTAGGAACAAATCCCACTTTTGAAACGACATTTTGTAAATTCAATGCTCTTCTCAAATAAGTTTTTATGTATTCAACTAACGCATTATTAACATTCATAAAACAAAGTAAACATGATGATTAAAAAAAAAAACTTGGGAAGAAATAATTATAATTAAAATTTTGTCCCCAATTTGCTTTACATTTTGGGGACAAATTTGAAACAAATCTCGAAATGGCGGACTGTCCCCGAAAATTGGGGACGTTTGGTCTTCGTAATCTGTCTACCCACGAGTGTTTTCTAAGGACCCTTCCAATTATTTATATAACTATCACTTTCTTTCACATTCTCTTGCATTTTTGATAGAATCTGATAAAGTGATTCAAAATAAAAAATTCTGTTAAAAGTTAAATTCAAGCTTAAATTTGTAGTATATATTGAACAAATTCATACTTTAAATCAAAAGAAATGAAGCAGTTCGAAGGACTCACTATTCAATCTTTCGAACAAAAAAGAAAGTCACCACATTCTTATTCTTTAGTCCCTATTTTTTAGTGTTTGCCTTCACTCCTTCAAATTTGAAATGATGGGAATGCTTATAATTTAGATTTTTAATTATTAATATTGTTCACTTATAATGTTATAATTTTCACTTTGAGCTAGATGTAATTGTATTCATCTCTAAGAGAATGTTATTTTGTTCAATAAAGAACAGGTTATCAATTGTCAGTTTTGAATACAATTGCTTATCGCAAGTATTTCTTTTCAATGTTTTGTGTTTGTCTGCATGTTTTGTTATCGCTTTTATTTCCTGTTATAGTCATTTATTTTATGCGTGTGTGAGAAAGGGTTCAAGAGACCTTCGTACTCTTGATTGTCTCGTACTCTTGATATGCCTAGTAGAGATGAGACGGGCTCAGCCCGAGCCCGAAAGCCCGAGCCCGAGCCCGGGCCCGACTCGGGCTCGGGCTCTGTAATTCACGATTGCGTTCGGGCTCGCTCGGGCTCGTGAAAAATTTCTCCTTTGTTGAACATACTCCTTGAAACAGATTTTAAAAAGTGATTAATGGGATAAATAGACGTACTTATTTCAAAAAATAGCGGCACGGGGGACTAGAAGGTGTGTGAAGCTCCAAAATTTATTGTATCCTCTTAATGAAGTAGTTAATTTTATTTGTCTTTAGCTGAAATTTCGGGCTCGGGCTCGGGCGGGCTCGGATTAAAAGTCTGCGGGCTCGGGCTTCAAAAAATGAGCCCGAACTCATCTCTAATGCCTAGTTGTTCTAGGCATATTCTCCCAAGAACAACTTTTTATTTAATCAATTGACATTTTATTTTTCTTGTATTCGTTATATTTATGTCACTAGCCGCAAAAGAGTTATTTTTCGTTTACGTAACTCTCGTTTACAAAGCAGAAGAGGATATTTTACTATAAAGAATATTTTGCAACTTTTTATAAAAATGTGCATACAGATTGTATATTTATTTCGCCCTAAGTAAAACGAGATTGATAGCTGAACGTAAGCTGCATGAAAGGTAAAACGACTAAATGTTAACAGATTTCGACACTTCCTCCTGTACATTTGGCAGAAACTTCTCTTAATGATTCTTAATTCAGAAAGGGGGAAAGGAAAAAGTTTTATCTATTGTTTTGTTTTGTTATCTGAAGGTCATTTTCTATTGATATCATGCACTTATTTTATTCTGTTCTTTACCTTTGTTGAATTATCTTCTCGGCTAAGATCGTTTAAACTGTTGGATAATTAACAGTAAAGGTAACGAACTTTATGTCATAGTAGGCAAATAACTAAAGGAGTTAATTTTTTAGAATATGATGAAATAAATCAGTATTTTTAACTGCGTAGGATCCAGAGTTCTTAATGCCCTTAAAGGGTACAAAAGATAAGCTTAGATAAGAATTAATTGGAGGCTTTTTAATATAAATATTAAGAAAATGGTTGCAGTTGCGTATAGGTAAATTTAGTAAAATATGTTTTGCTTAGTTAAATTTCTGTTTTGTAATTTTCCTTTTCGTTTTGGAACGTCCATGGCCTGGTTGATAAAGCCTTACCTACTCTTGTCGATGGCAAAAAATCGGGACTCCAAATCAAAAGAAGCAATTGTGTTCTGTGTGTACATATACACAATTGTGAAAACTTTTGAAAGAGTATAAGATCAATGCCTATTTATTTTTTTAACATATCAGCCACGTACAGTTTTTTGACTGGAGATGGACTCGATCTATAAAAACTTTTTCCCGGTGATGTCTGCTCACCAAGATCGTGGCCAAGCATGCATAAACCAATAGAAATCCGATTTTCATATAACGTGTTTCCACGAGGAACTTTGACATAATTCGAAACAGCCCAGAACCAGTGAAGCATTGCACGGTAGCCAGTCATTGATCAGAATAGACATCTGTTTGACTGATCGTAAGACCAATAGGATCAGTTAATGAATGAAGACTTTTAATAGGTTTCCAACAATCTTGAAAGGAGGTGCATAGACACTTTGCGATCTTTGTACTTACGTTTTTGTTTCCAAGATAAATTCATTTATATAATTATGTTCTACACCATGTAGATTCCCTGCAGCATAAATAAAACTTGATAAATCTGCTAATCGCCCACGCTCATCACCTCTCGGGACCCCCAGTATCTCGCTGGAGGACGAAGTATATGATAGGCCGAAGCGTTTAAAAAAAACCAAAAGCGTTTAAAAAAAAATCGATATCCAGTATTAAGCACCCTCCACCTTTTCCATGTAATTGATACACTTATACTCTTGTCTGTTAACCTCTAAACCTTCCCCCCTTTTTACTTGCATTAGTACAAACCCCATCGCAGTGGGTCGTCCAGGAAAGAATTGCAGTATCTTTTATGTTCTGATGCTGCTACAACTGATATTGATTGTTACAGGAGTATCAGAATCCATCTCTGAAGAGGCGCACTGCCCAATCAGCGCTTTCGAAAAGTCTCATCCCGCGTAGCACAGAGCTACGTTCTCCCTCCCGCATCTTCGAATCTGCTCTCTTTGCTTGTTAGCCGATCGCACGCTTATGACATGTACATGCACCCTCCCCTCTCTCTTTCGAAAGCTTCCCTCATTCCGCTTCTATCTTACCTCAAAATCCAGGCTTTGATTTTTCGCTGCGATTCACCTTTTCTGCTTGATCACTTGCTTCTCCATTGAAGTAATTAAATCCCCCAAAAGTTCGTTACCCGTTGTTATGGATTTTGGAGGGGGAGCGTGGAAGCGACGGATAATTATTCGTCTTGCGCTAACTGGAACGGAGTTTGTTAGTAATGTTTATTATTATCGCCATAATAATTGTAAAATTAATGACGTCGTACGCGTGCTATTAGAGAAATAACTGGCACTTTCTGTTATTAAATAAGTATCGTCTGTGGACCTCTTTTGTTCGTTTTTTAATAGTCCCGCATGCGAAATGTTTATTTTAGAACGTCGACGCCGTCCCTTTAATCTTACTTCATTTGCATGGAGAGAGAGGGTGGGTACTGGAATTGTGCCTAGGGAAAAATTAAATAAGAGAATAAACATTCGCCACAACAGTACCCTACCTATATAGAAAGAAAAAAATATTTAAGTGTATATTATAGAACTTGGACACCTTGAAGACGAATCTCATTAAAATGATTAATATTAAGATTTTTCTCAAGATTTCTTAAAAGAAGATTCTCTCAAGATTTCTTTCTTTTCTCAAGATTTTATAAGATTTTTCTCAAGGGTAAGGGGAGAGAGTTAAGAAGGCAGTGTGCAGTATGAAGAATCTGTAAGCGTAAGCTCTCTCGCTTAAGGAATGGGGCATTGTGAAAGTTGAAGCATGAGAAGGTTTATTTATTTTTAAAGTTTTTTCATATCGTGCGTTTAAATCAGATGGAAAGGGGCGGATCTCCGAAATCGTACGTTTTAGGAAAGATGCAATATTTGAGCAGTTTTTAAAAGAATCGAAGAGACTCTAAAAAATCAGAATATTGCTTTACAAGTTGTGTGATAACCCTTTAAGACCGAGCTCGTACGATCGTGCGGTTTAGAAATTTACGTTTTTATTACTCCGTAGTGGATAAAATACAATTGCTGAAAAAAGCAAAAACAAATTTTATTCTCTAGAACACGTGTGGGCAACCTCCGGCCCGCGGAACATATCAAAACTCCGTATAAACTCGTCTAAACTATTCAAATTCTCATATAAATCCCAGTTATACAGCCTTCGACTTCGCTAACATCTTAAAAGTTTGGCCCGCAATTTTTCAAAGGTTGCCCATACCTGCTCAGAAAATTAGTATTTTAAATACTTCTTTCCGCCAGCAATAATACCTTTCATTTAATTAAAATTCATTTAATTCCCCCAAAATGAAATTCATCTTGAAAACATGTCCGGTCGTAATCGGTTATGAATAGTTCACAGACAAGAGCAAGGAAACGTTTAAAAAATATTTTTAAAATCTAATTTTCCGAGAAAACGATCACCGCTATGTTTTTCTATTGAGAAAAACTGACTTTATAAATGCGAGGTTTTCGAACGAGCTATTGTATATTTTTCAGCCATTCCTTTTTTTTTTTTTTTTTTTAACGTATTCTGAAAACATTCATCCTATTTTATTACGATTCAAAGTTTCTCTAATGTAGTTAAAAGAACAATTATTTCATTATAATTAATGCTCTAATTACATTAGAAAAGGTTAGTATCGTAATAACATTAGTTGAATGACTTTAGAATAAGGTAAAAGAATGGTTCGTTGAAAAATATTCTGTAGTTCTAAAACTTGAATTTGTAAAGCCAGTTTTCCCCATAAAAAAGCATTACGGTTATCTTATCCTCGGAGAGAAGTAGAGCGCTCGAGCGCATTTCGTAATGAAATTTCTGTGGTTAAGAATTTTTCTGAAAGTTGCTTAAGACGTACAATTTCATTATTTATATGAATGCACAGTGCTATTTGTGAAGAAATATTTTGACCCCCCCCCCCCCCCCGCGTATGATAGAAATTATTAAAATCGTCCAACAGCCATTAGATGTGATAAAGATGTAGTCCCTTTCTCCCACAAACAACAGCCATAGAGTTATTTGATTCTTAAGGTTTTCACTCGTCAGGAAAAACCTAGACTTGTCATGGTAAAATTTAAATTTTTGTTCCAAACCTTGAAAACTATCCAAAGCTTCAATTGCTAGAAACAATTCTGCATGTCCGTTGAAATGGGAAGTTTTTAATCCTCTTTCTGTGTGTGAGCGTGTGCGCGCGCGCGCTTATTGAAAAGCTTTTTGTTCTACTTAAAGTATTTTGTATTTTAATAACTGCCGAAGGCTATTGCCTAGCTAGCGTATTTAGAAGTCTGCCATTGAATTTATGTTTTAAACGAGGTCAAATTACAGAAGATCGTTCTCACTTTATAGAAACGAATTTATATATATATATAATGCAAAACTTGCCCATATGCTTCTAAAGATCTAATTGATAATAGTAATAAATATCATAAATTTTGTAAAATTTATAACTGTATTTATAAAATTACTTGCACTATCTGTAATATGGCTTATATTGGACAAACTCGTAACCCGCTACACCTACGCATCAACCTGCACAATGTTAAAAATTATTTATCTAATTGTCATCTTTCTAACGTTGAATATTCTCACTTTCACTCACACGGTTTCGAAAATATTATGATTGAGATTCTTGCCATACAAACCAATAATTCTGAACGTCTTTTCTTGGAATCACAATTTATCAATACTTACAACACCTGTTATCCTTATGGTCTAAACCAATTAGTACATAATAAACACTTGCATTATTATTCTAAACACACTGATCCCTCCAAATTTACTCCTGTTTATACCCTTTTAAATCTGTCTTTATATAAACGTACAAGTCGTTCTAAACGAGGAAAACATAAGGCCTCTACGCATCTTATATTGTCCAATAAACACATCAAAAAAATTACAATAGTTCTCTTATATAGGTACATAGATGACATAATTACAATAGCCACTGATAATAACTATACTGATTCTGATAATTTCCCAATAGCTTACCATCCAGCCCTAGAATTAATAAAAAATCCCAATGATAATGATAATAGAATAATAAACTTCTTAGACTTACAACTAAATATTAATGATGATAAGAGTCTATCATTTAATATATTTAATAAAAGAGATGAGTTTAATTTTCATGTTAATGCTTTTACTCATTTTACTTCTTGTATGCACACTTCTGTTTTTAGAAATATAATCTCTAATCATAAGTATAGAATAGAGTCTCTGTGTACCAATAGTATTAAGGCCAATAACTTAACATACCTATATAAAACAGCTCTCAAATACAAATATCCTGGTAGATTTCTAAAATCAATAATATATCCAATTTGTGATAAATAAAACTGTATGTCCAAATTAGATTATTGGATGGTGAGGATAGGGTTGGTTGTTGGTTATTTTATTTTAAAAAAAAAATGTAGAATTGTTGATCACTGATACATTTTCTTTTTGAGAGAGATATATTTATATATTTTTTCTCTACTGTACCATATATAAGCCTTATTAAGTGCAATGTTACTTATACTGCATACAACACTATCAGAACTAATAACAATTAATACTTGAGTAAATTATTTTTATTATAATCATTATGATAATTAATGTTAATTACAATATTTTTTCCCCAACTCTTTTTTACACTCTTTCCTTAGTACTTCCTAGCTATTAATGCTCGTACTAAGTTGCTCATGGGTTAGCTATAATCATTTTTATATATATATATATATATATTTACTATTACTATAATTATTATTCTTTAATATTATTCTTATTTCCCCGTCCCCCTCCATTTACTGAATTTCTTAATAAATTTACATAGTTTTGGCAGAATTTTGTCTGTTTTTATTTCTCATACTTTTTCTCCTTGGCTCTAGCTGTTTCTATTTTTATTTTGTCGGTTAATTTTCTCGGTTGGCAACGATTTCTAGTCTTGTCAGTTCTTCCTCCTCCATGTTTGGTTGGCATTCATGCTGTTTTTTTCTTATAGCTATGGTCGTACCCCCAGGTCACGTAAAGCGACTTCTTTTGTCAGGTGACCTGCAGAAACCTAGCTATTTTTGTTTTTCTTTAAATTGAAATGTGAGTACGGTGGTACTTGATAATGGAGTACTCGATTTCAATTTTACTATCCATCTCCACTTCATTGCATGGGATCGAACAATTAGGCTTATGCCCATGTGATCTTGCTTGGCTTGTCCTACTTCTCTGTGGCTTTAACAGCTCTGTTTTACACAATTTCTTGCCTTTGGATTGTCAATTTTTTACTTCATGTTTTCAGTACCTTTTGTCATCATGTGCTACTACTAAATGTTTTACTAGGGATTCCATCATACGCAAGTTTAGCTATTTTGTATTACATATATATATATATTGTTTGCAATTTGAGATAAAAATTTGGCAAGTTCAGCATAATCGTCTGCTACTATTTTGTTTCAATTGAAATTTGGAATGTATCATCTAAGAGGCTCAAGATCTCTAAACGGTTACGATTTTCCCGACAACATCAGATGGCCTGACTCGGTTAGGGCACAAAATACAAGTACATATCCGTATGTGTGGCTCCGGCACAGAAAGATCTGTTGCTTCACATGTGAAAATATAAAGACTGAATAGTTACAGTAGTGTTAAAAATCGGAGTATTTTAAAGCCCATGTCATTTATTATTATTCTATTTGTTTCATGCTTGTATTTATGCATTTTCATTTTCAGAGTCTAAGAAATTAAGTGACTCCAATTTTCACTTTATTGTTGAGTTTTACAATATGCGCACACATAATGGATCACAACGGGCTTTGACTTCTAGTTGATAAAGATTTCTAGTAAAAAAAAAGACGTTCAAACCTTAAGTTTACCATATATTTTCCCAAGACATACCGCTCAAAGAAAAACAAATTATGTGAAAATCATCCAGCTGCTAAAAATGGAAATTGGTGGTGGCACTCATTGGAGTACAGATAAGTGGTTTTTTTTTTAATAAAAAAGAGAGGTATTTTCTACTATCAAACTGAAGAAAATGACTAAATTCTAGTATAGTTTAAACTGTATATGGGCAAAATCTTTAGTCACATATCCAAGTCAAGTGCCGTTTATTTAGCAATGAAAAGAATCTGAAACACGCAGGAATAAAATGTATCCCATGAAGTATTTGTCAAATTTGCCGTTGACGCTTCTCCAATGGACTTGTGTGCTTTTAGTATATTGAAACGAGTTTTAAGAAATTGGCATCCGAGAAAACTGAACAAACCTTGGTAAACGACCCCAAATGAGTGTGGTAAAATTGGCGTAGTATTTACTAAAAAATTTTACTTTCATAAAAAAGTTGGAGCTAGCGCTATTGTCAAGAACGAAGGCCATCAGCTGGAAGCAAATCAGTGCAAAAACATGGCATTTATACGTAAAAAATATGAACATCGTTTTCATAAGGCGCGAACGACATTCTGTATGACTTATGAGTTTTTTAAAGCAAATAATTGTTTACTAAATCTATACTAGGAATTTTAATTTGAATCGCTGTGATAATTTTGTATCATAAATTTTAGATTTACTTTTAAAATAATATCAGATATTGATTATTTTGTAGTCTTATAATACGAGTATAACTTTTAATGTAATAAATTGTAAAGTTGTACAGTTATGAAGATTTAACAAAAGGAAGAAAATCATATTCTTAAAATCTTATCTTAAGTACGCCAAGGCTATAATATTTTCAAACACAGCAAATACTGAAAATCTATTTAAAAAAAAAAACACTGTTTCTAGTTATTTTGCTTTCTCTAATGATCAGTATTCAGACATGCATAGTAAAAAAGTGTATTCTAGCGAGTTATTCTTCTTATGCATTTCTAGAATTGTAAATTAAAAAAGAACAAGATAATAATTTTGAACCACAATAGTTAAAAAAAAAGTTTCCTTCCTTCATCCCCCCCCCCCTCCCGGCCTTTTAAAAAAATATTGAAAAAGGTTGTAATAGTGTATAAATATCGTGTTTTGTTTACGGGGCGGAGAAGAATCTGATTTTTCTTAGACTCAAAGTTCATTTACATAATATAACCGGATATAGCATCTGTTCGTAACTGCTCCCCTTTTATTTTGAATAAAAACAGTGCTGTTCGTTTATAGTTTGAAATTCTTTTCTTTTAATTAAAAAAATGTGCGTTTCGCGGAAGTTGAAAAGCCGACCGGTCTTTTCCCTCTACCCCATTATAGCTATTAAAGGTAGGCTTTAGTTTACTTTTATGTTTGAGTTAGGATTTCTTTTTTTCTTAAAGAAAAGGTTAAGAACCTGACCGTACCCTTTTGAGAAACTCTGCTCCAGAAAGATGGTAGAAAAATGCTATTCCGTGCAGTTAAGGCTGTTTCACTTGAAAATCATGCAGCTTTTGAACGGCTTAAAAAAGAATTAATTGCGCTAGGAAAAATTAAGAATTTCTCTTTACAAGTTATATTGTAAACTGTTACAAACAATGAACCTGTAGGAGTTAGGAAACATTCAGGAAAAAATGTTAAAACATACGGAATTTCGCGATATATCCAAAAACTAGTTAACTCCTCGGCCCGTTTTTGAAGGCAACTTTTATGCTTTTGATTTTTTTTTTCTGAAAGTTGCATGAGATATACAGCTTTACAATTAGTTTCAGTCCATAGTGCATCGGGTGAAGAAGCATTATTAATTTTTTTGCGGGTTTAATGTCATTGGTTTGTTTTTGTTCAAAGATGTTAAAAAGTCTTCTTCAGATGGGAACACCCTTAAGAGCATTGAAAAGTGGCGATTTCCGGCTTCAAAACCCTTTCCTATCAATCCATCAACTCAGCGAGAGGGCATGAGACTCTCATAGATTTTAATATGCACGTTCTCCGTACTTCGCAATAATTTTAGATTAGAACAAATGACTGGCTGCTAATAGCTAGAGCCCGATTCCTCTCCAACTGATATGGTAGCCCATCATAAACTTTGATTTAACCTTGGTCTAGAAGTTTGCACAAAAATTCTATGTGTAATCAGATATTTTATGTAGTATCAAACTGTTTAGTATAATGCTTACTGCTAAAGAAAGGTTTATGTGGAATAAATTTTACGAGTGTGAAGCTGCAGATTGGACAAAAACTTGTTACATATAGAAATCGACTTTCTCCTGCCTTTGGCTGCACCTTAAATTTTTGACCTTTTTTTTTTTCTTTCTTTTTTTTAAAATCTAGTTTTCTTACAATCGCTTGAAACATAAATTTAATGGTGGCATGCTTTCTCAGTAGATCTGTGGAGCGTGAACAAAAGAATTGCAGAATAAAGTTATTTATATAGTACGCCATTTCTCTTGGCATTATGTTTCTAATGTCTCATATATTCCTTCAGGGCACGTAGCCAGAGAAAAAGAAATCAAAAAAGAGATGGAAACTTTTTACACTAGCTATTGAAAGTAAAAAAAAAAAAAAAAAAAAAAACATCTATTGAAACATAAGCCTTTAAGAGTTCCGTGCTTTGATCTCCCGAATCTTTTCCCCCTTTTGTGTATACAGACACTTACACAGTCGTCCTGCATTTGCTGTGTACGAATATCGTGGCCAAACTCACCAAAAAATCGTCTTTGAGTATAACCGTAAACTTGGGATTTGTTTGCGTATGCATGCTTGCCGAGTTTCCGTTTGAAAAAAGGAAATGAAAAACTTTAACCTATTAAATTTACACTCTGCATTTGTTTGTCTATGTTCTCAAAGAACATTTGCCATAATTTTAATAAGTAATCTTCAAACTAGAATAAGATCTCTGTGGCCAGTGGTATTGCCTACGTTTTGATGATCAGACTAGTTAATGTTGAGATCTACACCCAGTCCTTAATTTTTTATAGTATGCTCAATACCGTCTTTTCTGTTAAATCTTTGTTTCTCCGGACACTATACTGTTTCTAGTACTGGCGGTTTCAATGCAGTAACCAGCTTTGATAGCATGATTAGTTTGAGGCATAGACACTCACTAGTTTTTCTTTTCTAGTTCATTTAGTAAACAGTAATTACCGGTTTCAGTGTACGTCGGTCTCAAAATATTGGCAGCACTGAATGTGATAAAATCAATGTGAAACCTAAGCTAATAATATCAATTAAATCACGTGGATTTATTGAATCGGGCAATTTTCCTTCAGTCTCAACCAACGACCTTGCAAATATTACACGCGTAGAAGTTATCAATATAATTATACGTATATAATAACCTGAATATCAGTAACTACGTCTACGATAAGTATCTATTCCAGATTGTCTTTAAGCGACATTTTCTCCGATCGAAATTGAAACCCAAACCGAATCGCCTGGAAGTTCTGCTCCCCTATCTGCGCCCGTGTTTACATACGCCGGCCGTCGTGAGTCGTTTAAGTTTTTGCGGCAAGTTGATTCATTCTCGCTCTCGAATCGAGCGGGAAATCTTCAACAGCTGATTTTTCGAGCCATGGCAGCTAGCTTGACTCTGGCTGTCTTGGTACTGCTGCTCACTTGTGACGGGACTTAGACGTGCATCGCCGTTCATGGCTCGCCCGCTTCTGCTCCTTGTTTCTCCGGCGTGGCCCGGACTCGGGGACTGGGCGCCCGACTTCGACGCCAGGTGGCACCACCGTCGGACGTATGGTGGAAATGGGGGGGTGGGTGGGATAGTAATAGCAGACGGCTATCTCTCAGCTGTAGTTGCGATCGAACACATACCAACTACTATACGCACACAGTGTATGTTTGTGTGGCCCCTTACCTGCTTCCCGACCACGTGGGAAAATGGTGAAAATTGTAAGTGGTAAACTTTCTCCGGTTGCGGGCTGTTTATCCGGCTTGCGTGTGCCCCATAAACAGTTGCCGGACGCCGGGAAGTACGCTCGTCTGGGTTGGGAATTGTATGAATGAATTCCAGGACCTCTCAGTGAGTGATATGCGAATAGCTTATACTTTATCCTGTATAAGTAATGTTGATATATTTAATTACTTAATCTTTCTGATAGTGCGTGACTTTTACGTCTTAAAGAAATGTTTTTTACTGTAGTCGTTAAGAGTGATTTAAAGAACATATGTTGCGTTTAGAATTTTAGAAAAATAATTAATTAAAATTTTGGTTTGTCTAAAAGTTCTCATGTGTATCTAGCACTCTATAATAAAAATCTGACCAGATGCATTTACCAGTCTATTAAAAGAAGAAAATTGTTACTCAAAACTTTTGGGGCTTTGGATTCGCATTGTAATCTATACACAGTTTTCTTCAACTACTTGGATGATCTTACATTCACGCCCTTTCCAGTTCCAAAGAAAAAGGAATATACTCACATTGAAATAAAATCATATTCATTTGTTCATTTGAGACGAGTAATTCTAATTAAGTCTCAGTGAAATAAAACCATTGGAGTTAATTTATAAAAGTGGATTTTCTGGGGCTTCCTACGGCAGCTGTACGAAAAAGTGCGTCCACAGTAAAATGCTAGCCACCAAGGACGTACCCAGGGGCTGGTCCGGACCTCCCCCCACCTACATTTTGTTATTGTCAACAAAATAATTATGATGAAGTCATTTTTTGAAAAATTCTGCCTTTTTCACCATTTGGAATCCCCTTCCCTCGAATTTTTTTTTCAGGGTACGTCCCTGCTAAACACGAAAACATTGACACATTTCCCCATAGCTATTCCCAACATAGTTTTCATGCTTCAGTTAGACACTATTGCCTGAGAATTTGCTATTTATGATTAGCGATTATTCTCTCATTTGCTAACGGAGGGCCAGTCTGAAAGATTAATTTAAAGGCAATTTAGCTTTTTTTTTTTTTTGTACTAATTTTATATTAGTGTGCCATTGTGCTTGTTGTAACATCATGCATTCTTCCCTTGTTCTGTTTTTAGTACAAAACGTTAGCTTACAAAAGTGGTGATGTTTCAAGAAACTGTCTTGACACCCATCATCCCACCCCCAGGCTTCTATCATACGTATCAGCCTTATCAAACACACGCTCACTCAGTGTAAGGACTTAATAGAATTTTTGTTGTGTTATACGAATAATTTTAAAATGTTTCTAAATGAAAATGTATTTAGTTCAGTCCCCTGATAGCCCTCAAATATTGTACGTATTTACTAAGAATTGAGATGTTTGCGTTTACGATCATGTTACAATCGGTTGAAATTATTCACCCCTACTGATTTATTTAAATGTCGAGAAAAATGTAATGTAAACAAACATATTACTTTTCTGAAATATATCTTTAACACAGAGCGAAATTTTGAATGCAAGTCAATTATTATTTCTCCAATCATGACTTAATTTCCTAGCGTGACCTCAAATCTGATTTGCGCCAAAAATGGCTTTCTTCCATTTTGTTTATGCTACAGAAACCAGTAATAAGTGCCTCCAAATGTAAAATTTTTCTCCCGCTTAGTGAGTCAGCCGCGAAGTATTCGAAGTTGCGGCCGAAATCATGGAAATACGGGGAGCTTTCAGCTATTCAGAGCGCAGCGGCAACAGCTCTGTACTTTGGGTGTCGTGATAGGGTTGTAGTAGTTGAGTGCTTTACGTTCTTGGCATGCTTGGCGCGATCTGGAGACAATGCCAAACTTGTCGTCATATATCCTTATTAGTTTTTATACTGTATTGATATTAGAGCTGTATTATGCAGGAACTTTAAACAAAATGGCGCGACAGCTTGTGGTATTTTCCCCCAGGACTGCTGATATATTGTTTTAAGTTAATAAAACTTAAATTTTACGTCGTCTAAATAGGAGAGTTCTATGAAATTTAAACTTCTTAAGTGAACTTGGCATAAAAGTTATTTGTCATATTAAGAAAGGAATTAAAAACTATTCTTTTTTATCAAAATAAAATTGTATTATCATGACCAAAAGTTGTGAAAACTTTAACAGGATCAAATAAATGTACTGAAATAGTATAATATTTGGCTGATTGACATTATTTACAATCTACTGTTTGAACGTATGTGAGATTAAAAGGTAGAGCTTGTTTAGGAAATGCAACCGTACGAATATACATATAATTCATAGTTTTACTTCAGAATAAGACATTTCAATTTTTCATATATAAAATAATACTTGCTCCTCTAGTATGTTTTAGCAACTTTTATAACTCTTGAGTTTTGCATAATGGAAACGGAATGAACGACAACCAAGTTAAAAAGGTAGAAAAAAGTAACTGTCTCGCCAAGAAAGAACAGCCGTTTTGCTCTATAGTTTTGCTAGATTTCTCTTCTCCCCCAAATATACTCTTGTCTCCGGCGTAACCCATGTGGTTAGAGAAAGAGTTGACCGGAACCAATGTTTACGTATATCTACTCACCGGGAGCATGCCGGTCGTTTCCTCCACGTGGTGGTGTTGTAGTTGAGTGCTGAGTACTAAATTTGTATTTCAGCGAGACGGGATGACGCAATAGTTACGTTGCTGCTTATCCCACAACTTTGTCTTGCCCCGCGTTTTGTGAATGAAGACTTCCCGCGTCTAGTTTTGATTGGTGGAGGCAGTGCAATATTTCTCAATTGGGAAAATACCATTAGTCAAATACCTCGAGACTCCAGATAACTCATAGTTTGTCAGCTGTCGTTTCGAGGTTTATAAGTATATATATATTATGGAGCTTTTTCTTTTTTCCAAATATAATTTTAAATAATATAGACCTTTCTGATTTTGATTAATGTAAATAAGTAAAATTTTCTCATTTTATATCTCTCTACAGATTTCTCCTAGCATTCTTTTTATTTAACGATAACAGAATGGATTTCACAGTCTGTATGAAATTCGTATTTACCGATTTTAATATTTAATTATCTTATGCATTTCTCTGGTCACCAGGCCGAATCTTTTTGTGAATTTTAGTAATGTTTCCATTTTAAATGTACTTCGAAGCTGCTGGCTTAAGTATCAAAAATTACTTTTAAAACACTTAATCTGATGCACTATTATTTAAATAATACTTCAGCTCTTGTATGGTTAATAGAATTCTTTTGTGAAATTTTAAACTAGATTTGTGCAATTAGCGGATCGCACCATCTGTTTTATATTCCATTTAAGCGACCCCTCCTTACAACCAGAACAAACAGTTTATTTTTTTAATGGGAAAAAAGGAGATTTATAACATTTCAGTATTTTTCACAATAATTGATCGTGTAATGCGTTTTATGTCTTCGAAGACTTAATTTCAAAATTATTTAAATTATACTGAGCTCTTATGTTTCATTCCATGTATTGTACATACTACGATCAATTCTCCATGTGATCTTCGAAACTACAATTCGATAAAAAAGAGTAAATGTTCACTGACCGCCAACAGATTTTCTTTTGCATGACTATCTGCATATATATATATATTCTGTATCGTATAATCTTAAGCAGCCTTGCAAGTATTTCCAATTGAAATATTTATAAATAATATTTTAAAATCAGTTGCTCCTTTGTAGAAAATTTAGGTTTAAATATTAAGGCAATTAAAATAAATGTGAATAATATTTATTTTCTGTAGCCTCGGTAAAAGTGTTAAGACTATTGCTTGAGCAACCAGAACGTTACGCGTTCGATTACCGTGCTGTCATTAAGGGTGTATGTCGAAGAAAAACAACTCTATTTCAGTTTGTGTACCAAGACTAAAAACAAACTAATAGCACCATGGTCTCCAAAAAATTCTAGATGGTTCTTCATAAGCTGCTTTACACACTACAATAACCGAAAAAGCTGTGGCTTTTGTGAAATTTTCAGAAAAAATTCTTAAACGTGGATCTGAGCTGCAAGATTTTTCGAAGAGTGACACGCTTTGGGAAAATTTCCGATTTTTAAGAATTTTTCCTAAAAGTTTTGAAAACGATACAGTTTTATCGTTTATTTCAGTATGTAGTACAGCTTGTAAAGGGATAGTTTCAAAATTTTAAAGTGCCTGGCGTAGTTACTTTATTCGTACTTATGTACTAAAATCACATGATTTTTTCGAATAACATCGTTAAGGGGAGCGTGGACTTTAAAAGACGACTTTTGGTACATTTATCCCATGAACATGAAATCTCATACATGTCCCATTCACGTTTAATAAGTTAATTTGAAAATTTGAACACTCTACAGCAGTTATTTCTTTTTAGTTTCAATGTTTAATTAATTAAAATAAAAAGAAATGATGTAAACAATTTAACATGTGCGTTTAAGAATGTGAGCCATAATTTTTTTAAAATAAATTTATAAGTGACAATATCTGCAAAATTTTCCTTAATTATAGCAATTTTTTACTTTTCGCTTCGTTTTAGGAACTTGAATGTTAAATTATGGAACTTAATTTTTATGAATTTGCCAGTAGTTTTTATAAATACCCTACAGAATAAATGCAGATATACGATTTAAATTGTAGATCTGCGTTTATTCTTTAGGGTAACTTGCAATTTTATAAATTTTCGACCTATTTTTATAAAATTGTTAATTATCCAAAGAATAAATGCAGATATACTATTTTCAATCGTATATCTGCGTTTATTCTATAGGGTATTTATAAAAACTACTGGCAATTTTATAAAAATAGGTCGAAAATTAATGTGCATGGAACATTTTCTATTTGGCAAAAGTCTTCCAAAATGACAGTTGGAAAAATGGGTTTTAGTTTCCATTTCCTGATTATAAATTAAGCATTTTAAATAGTTTTGCAATGTTTTAAAGCCTTAAAATTTTTGAAAAACGAATCGTTTTTTTCTCCAGTAATTATAAGTAATGGCTTGGGGACATAAGTAGATAAAAATTTAAAAAATCGATTTTTTTTAGTCAGTTTCAATTGATTTCGTTTCCACCATTCCCCTTAAAGACCTCGATGTACATATAGTGTACGTGCATGCTAAATCTGTGGTTCTAAAGATTCTTTTGGCAGTCGCCGGCATTTTTGAGACACGCCAATAATCTGAAGTCCCACATCCTCTGATGATTTAAATTTTGGTAGTTAACGAACAGCAGTTCCTACCAATGCACGATAAGTAGGTTGATATCTGTAGTCATATGGAATACGTATTTTCAGGTAGTTTTAAATTATTGTTTGTGTCTAATACTAATACCGGGCGTTTCGAATAGTTTACTTAGAGGGTCATCTTTTTAATTATTGATATAAGTGTTATTTTCTCCTAAAAAGAAGTTTTGTAATGGCTTGTATTTAATTTTTGTGTCATACGTTTTGTAGGGGGTTGTATGTTTAAAAAAAATGTTTATGGTTATCTTGTCTACAAAAAATTCATATCAGTAAAATGAAGTTTTACGTTTTGAAAATTCACTGAAAAGTAATTCTTTTTATCCCCCCTCAGGACACTTTTTAAATTTCCTCTATATATAGCTCAATTTTTTTGGGCCTATTTTTGCATGTGTACCCAGGTTTCGGGCCCCAAGTGCCCATGCGATAATCAGGGCCCCTGTTAAGAATTCCATGACAACTCTGGGAGTTTTAAGGAAATTGAATTAAACATCTCTTCTATCCACCCAAATTCTAATATTAAGAGTGTCTGGGGGGGGGGGGAGGCGTCACAGCTGTTCGAATTCAGTTGGATCCTCGCGTCCCACTAATGCAAGATAAATAGATATTTTTCTTTCACTTGGTGCTTATTTATATTTTCGTAATTACAATTGCTAATCTGGCATTTGCGATAAATGCTCAAAACTTTGAAGTCAAATAACTCGTGAAAATTACATTTACACGTGCGTATTTTTTTTTTTTTTTTTTTTTTTTTTTTTCTTCTCTAAATTACTTTCGAAGAACTTCCTTTTCCTAATTTGAATATTTTGTATACATGATCACCATAAAAAGATTATATATATATATATATATATATATATATATATATACATACATACAGCCCCTTATAAAATACATGACACAAAGACTACTTAGAGAGTAAGCAAAGAGTATAGCATATTAGCAGAAAACTTAGTTAAGGAAATGCCTCTCTGATTAAACATTTTTTAAACACCCCACATAATACTTTAATTATGTTCTAGACATTTAAACTACAACGAAATACTGATCACTACATTAATTAGTAAATTTTACATTGTGAATGTAATTGAAATTCAAACATCCATTCTTACTAGTCCTTATTCGTGTAGGGTTGTTAGGTTTGAATTTTTTTTATATTGTATTTTACTCATATAAACCACGTTTTGAAACGAAAAATAAGTAATTACTTGACTTTCTACTTATCATGAAATCATACTCACGATATGAAACACGATTAACAAGCTATTAAATTGAGAAATTTTGAATGCTCCAATAGTTTCCTTACCTCTTCCCCCTTCTTACTCTCTCCACCTATGAATTTGAGGGAATGTGCTGTTCAAACTTTTGTTATTTCAAGAATACAATTTTGCAATTATTTGTCTTTCGAAAAACGTAATTTATTTTAAATCGCACGTAAACTAACAATAATTCTGGTACAGAGGAATAAAATTGGATCTATAATATAAGCTAATAAAATACATACAAAAGACTTGGAAAAAACATTAAACGTATTTTGTCATTTTATGATTCTCATTCAAGATCAATGTTGTCGAAAAATTCTGTGAACAAAGTCGCCAAAAAAAGTGCGCTCGTCGCCAATATATTTCCTGCTCTTTCATTTGTATGAGGCAGCTGTTCTAATAGGTGAGGCCCGCCGCCGCCGCTGCTGCCGGTTGAGGCAAGGCAGATCAATGACGACTGCTCCCACTCCACCATAGAGGGGTGAGAGGTTGTTGTTGTGCGCGAAGAATAACGGGGGTTATTTCCTAATTGAAATTTTTTACCTATCGTTTGGAGTTCCTTTCTCATTGTTCCGTTATTTATTGCTCTGTATTGACATAAGGACTGGAGAATTATTTTTAACAAATACTAAATGTCTTTTGTTTTTATTTGATTCAAATACTAAACTTTTTGAATATTTGGATACAAGAACGCACTCTGCCTTTCTTTCTTTCTTTCTTTTTTTTTTTCTTTCTTTTTTTCTTTCTTTCTTTTTTTTTTTTTTTGTGTGTGTGTGCATATTTTAAAATACTCATGCTCGTATTGTAATTAATTTTTCTCTGTGGAAACATTATTTATATAACTTAGATATTTGAAAGGTGACTTTCCTTGTGAATATCTGAGGAGATACGTCAACGTCAATCACATGTTTGTTTATCCTTCTCTCACTTTCTCCTTCCCGAAAGTTGTGTGTTTTTGCTTTTATTTTATTTTGATTGAAATTCGTATGAAAACGAATACCCTCTTTTTCATAAAGAAAGAAAAAAAAAAGTTTATATATAATCATTTACTACTTTTTAGTCCTTTGTTAATATATATCTGTCCTCAGATACCAAGACAGTATTTTATTTTCCTTCAGTTCGCTGTTAAAATTTTTTTTCGGGCTTTTCATTTGCATGTAGGTGAAAAACACCTAAACTAACGATACTTTGATTTTATTGTATTACTATAGTTCGTTTAGCAAATAAAATGAATACAACTCTATTTATTTTATAATTAATTATTGCTATTAGCTGAATGTTTATGACGTGGGCAACAAAGATAAATTTACGGCGGCGTCTTCATATCAGATAATTTATTTAAATATCTATTCAAATATTTTATTATTTACTTAGTTTTTTAGATTATCAGCATATTTTCCGTATAGATTGTCATAAACGTAAAATGAAAATGTAGAAGCTTAATTAATAAATAAATAAAAATAAAGCAACGCAACTGCTATGATAACAAAATGAGCGGGGGGGGGGGGGAGTAGCATGGAAATCAGAGAAATAAATACTGATATCTGTAGAACCATGTAGTTTGAATACAAATAATATTCGAAAGCATAGATAATTGTCCGAAACATGTAACTGGTTTTCATTGTAATGTAAATTATGTCTAAATATTTAGGTCTTTTTTTACACCCCTCTCCCAAATTTCCAATAGCTGTATTTTTACATAAATGTAGGGGTAGATTTATTTCTCAAATGCAATTCTTAGCGCATTTAATGCTGCACCAGAAAGAATACGATCTAATTAATCATTTTATTGTATTGATGTTTGTTCTCTTGCGTCGTGGGTAATCCGCAAACTCTTATGTTTTTGCCTATTTGGTTCAGATAGGGGGAAAAAAAAAAAAAAAAACTTATATGCTTTGTCGAACTTCTCAAAAAAGAACTAATTCGTTTCTTTTTTTTCTTCTTTTTTTCTTCCCCCCCCCCTTTTTCTTGAACTGAGATTCTAAAAAGGTGGGTCATCAAATGTTAACTATAATCCATTTTCTAAATTTTGGAATTTCTCTTTAATTTCTTTTTACATTATAGTACATAAGCCTAGTACAGAGTATACTAATATAAAAAGACAGCAAGTGTTCTGGAAAATTACTAATTAAAACATTTAATTATCAGATTTGTAGGGACATTTTTGACATCTTTGCTCAGTGGGTTGCAGATTTCGGACAAATTTTATTTTTTTTTGGCTACTGATTTTTGAACATTGGATTTTTAAGATATAGGCATTAAAAAATGCTAGGGACTTAAAATGTATTAAATAGGTTCCATATAGTTGCATTTTGTTAATCAAATGTATAATATTTTCTTATTTTTCTTTTCTTAGAAGTCTCTTATGTCTTTTGATAAGTTGGTTTTCGTGAGTCATATTTTAAGAAAATATTATAAACAACATATTTAATTTCAATTATATATGTTGCATACATTTTAACAAGTGTTTTTGGTCTCATATTACTCATAATTAGAAGTATCGAACTTAGTTTCTTTTAAACAATTAAGATATAAATTGAGAGTGAAAAATAAACAGAAACAAATTTATTGCTATTTAAAAGCAATTTACAAGCACATCTAAATTACAAATTGAGTTTTAAATTATGAAACCCTACAAAATATATGGCATTTGTCAATGCAAGACATTTTTATTTGTTTATTTAATTTCAAAAAACTTTTAAAATTTTGGGTTAACCTCTGTGAATTCTAAATAAAAATTGCATTATGTCTTGTTCACAAATTAATTTAAAAATTTGTTTATCGATCGTTACGCAATTTGAATTCATCAAATTATTTTAAGTACATTTTCTGAAGGGGAGAAAAAAACTATTTCTAATAAAATAAAACACTTGCAAACACTGAATGCATATTTATAAAGTTAGTGATGCTTTACTACTCCTTAAAAATCGTACTTTTTAAATAATCATATCCGAAAATTCGTAAAGATCGAAGCTGCCATCATTTTGTTTCGACCGCACGCATGTGTTTGACATGCCCATCAATGATGTTAATCATTATATCAACTAAATACACTATTTTACGAATAAAATCTGTTGATTTGAAGAAACAAGATTGTAATAAATGATTTTCTTAAATTTTTAGGACACTGGCAACTCTGTGACAATAAATTAAACATTAAAGAAACGACGTTTTGATCATTACGCGATTTGAACATCGTGGTTTAAATGCATATTTGCAGCAGAGAAAATGCACAAAAACTTTAAAAAATGCTTTAAAACGTTGAAAAAACTCTTTTAAAGGCTGATAAGAGTTGAGATACTTACACATTATTTATATAAGTTTCCAAATAGCTTTTCGATCGTTACTTTTTAACTAACTCAAGAACACATTATGTGATTCTTGTTGTAATTCTTCAATACTTTAAGCATGCTACTGCCATATGTTCACCGAAATAGTAAACAAATCATTCTATTGTTCTCACTCAATATTTTGATCATGAAACGCCTAAAGACGTTGTAGAATTTTTTTTTTTCTTGGTGTTGCAGAGACATCAGTTAAGAGATGTCCAAAATTAACCATTTGTAGGTAAAATGTTTTAACTAAAGGATATTTGCAACAAACTTTTGTAATAATTGACACTAGTTCCTGTTTCTGAGCAGAACTAAAATTTCGCTGAGAAAAAAAAAATTCCTTTATAAGATCTTATTTTTTTTTCTGAGGAAACTTTAAGTTATGTGTGTTTGTACCCACCTTTTTAGAATCAATCTCAAAGTTTTCTCAAAGGGAGGGGGCTTTGCTACAAATACTGTTGAACTGGGTTACAGCAGTGACCTGGTAAATAACAATTCTATTATAACGTCAAAATATTGTTTATCACTCCCTCATATAGAACACAAGCCCATGCTCCAGTGGCGGCCCCTCCATTTGAGCACATGAGCCCCCCAAGGAAAAACTAAAGAATAAACACATTAACAAATTAAATTTAAAACAAATATTAAAAGCACACTTCTAGATTTATGAGAGTTTAAAAGAGTTTTATTCTTTCCCCCCTCCCTCACTATTATTAAATACGATTATTATAGCTCACGCACTGTAGTGTAGGTTATTACAGCAAAGTCTAATCAATCGCACGCACGTGCAAACTGAAAAATTTTCCTCTGAACCGCTCTCTAGGGTCAGAAGCCGAGACAGCTGCGGAGAAGTGCGGCTCTAATGAAATCATTCCGCTCGCACACTTCTATTGTGCACACAGGGCCAATTTTGCGTTATAGCTTCCGGATTTTCCCTTGGTTTGTTACGTTCGGTTAGTTAATTAATTTTTATTTCATTTTCTTATTATTTTCTTTATTTCTATCATTTTTCACTAATTTTTTTTTTTTTTTTTTTTTTTTTTTTTTTTTTTTTTTTTAACAAATTAGTGTAAATTAAGATGGGAGTAAAAGACGTGTTTCGTAGCTAAAGCAATGACATTTCTCCGATAGTATGCTTTGAAAAAAAAAATGAAATGAATTGAATCAAGACTGCACCTTTGCTGAAACTTATCTTGGTGACGAAATGTAAGACCCAAGATGACTTATTGCCTTTCAGTAGCGTGCATAGTTTTCCTTTAACGGCTGGAAACGCAAATATGTTTTCATTTGTAAGTTGCGTCGTATCTGCATATTTAATTTTCGAAATTTGTTTTGTGAACCTCCTTTTAAATAACCCACGAGCCGCCACTGCCATGGTCATAACTTCATAAATAGTTATCTGATCTCGTCAGTGACGTTATAGTTGAATTCAACTGTGTATCGTGTACTATCTGTTAGTATTTACTTACTAAACAACCTTCCTTTTGTAAAATCAACACTTTAGAAATTATTTGATGGCAATTTGTAAAACGTTTTAATTCATTAATTAAGCTCCTGACCAGTGGTCGAGCGCATAGCGCTCTCAACAGGTAGACGGAAGGTGCCAGCTTCACACCCAGGTAGCGTCCATCGACCTAGCCGTTCGGAGCCTGAAACCTCGCGTAAATATTGGTTAGGACCTCTTAGTAAGTCCCCCACGGAGGTCACCACCTCCCCCTCGGCCTAGATCCCTCTTGCAGATGATCAGCCGTATTCCCCAAATCAAATTATTAATCAAGCAACATTCTCTATTTTTAAGAGATTTTAATTTTATTTCTTCACCTTTAGGAGGGGAGTGGGAGCTTCAGCCTCTATAGCCTCTTCCGTGGGTGCACCTATGGTTTATTGTTATTTATTTACTGTTTATTTTGTGATTGTATCTACACAGTGCTTAAGAATAGTACTGTTCACAGAATAGACATTCGTTAGAGGATTGTTATTCATTTTTTCTGCTTTCTCGTGTTTACTCAGTCAGTACTCCTTCCCATTGGAAAAGAAAGTGGAATGGAACCCGAAAATAATTCAATCAAAAACGCATCGATAAAAAAGCAGTTTGCGACTCTTGATTTTCAGAGCAGGTGAGGCAGATTCATCTATTTGGTAACACACCCACGCACAAAAAATAAAAATCCAGCTTTGAAGTAGGGGTGTAACGAATAGTGCTTGATCGAGTCCGAATGTCTGAAAGAAATCAACTTTATTTAAAATTGAAATAGAAAAATAAAATTGGGAGAAAAAAAAAAAAAAAACATCCTTCAGATAACTATAGGTGAAGTAGAATTTACCTTTCCGTCGCATGACGAACCGTAGCTGTTTTACAGTGTAAAAAATATTATCACGGTCGTGTTTTACTTAATTAATTGGAAAACAAAAAAACAAAGAATTAAACGGCTTTTAATGATAAATATATATTTTTAATAACATTGCATTTAGAGGTTTAATCACTTTATTCTAAATTATAGTGATACAAAATATTATCACGATGCTAAATTTTAGTCTGAATATCACTTAACAGTTTATATATGAACCCTTACTTTGAATGAGTTTATAAATTTCCGCTTTTATTAAATTAAACCGAGCATTAATGATGGAGAGCATTAGTAATGGTTTTGAGTTCAAAGACCTATCCTAACCATTGATTTAGACAATAAGCATCAGTGATCAACCCCAATTCTCAAGCTAATTCAAATCTTGACAATTTGTAGGCCAATCTAAAATATTTGTTTTCTTTGAAGAACGAAGCTTTCGGTGATGCGGAGTCAATTTAAGTGTTGTGTTGAGGAATCGCATTTGTCTCGGTAAACAATTCAAAAAGCTATTTTAAATGGACTTCCAGTATATTTTGGTACATTTTTGTGTTCATAAAATTATATCGAATAAAACTTAAACTAATAGGTCAAAGTGAGCCAATTTTCTCCTGAAACTAGTACAGCACATCTTTTCCCCGAAGCGGATTCGAAAAGTATACTTTGGCTCTGTACGCAAATTTCGCCTGTAATACTGAAATCCATCTGGTCCATCGAAATTCAATTTGTTTCCATCAGAAATTATTATATTTATTATTATTATTGTTATGATGATTTGGAGGATGGGGTGGGGGGGGTGGGGAGTGAAAAGAATAAAACGCACGCCATACAGTTCTTGGGGAAAAAATCTAACAGTAGAAAGCATCATTCTGTGCCTCTGACAAATAATACATATAAGTTGTAATTCATGTAGAGGAAAAAAAATTAAATACAGTAGTTTTCAATATTGGACTTTCCTATACGGATAGTTTCTTCAGCCCATTTTGCAATTTAATTCCTGTGCTTAAGAACTTTTTATATAAGTTTCATAACACTTATTGTTCATAAGAGTGTACAGTTGAAGAAACATTCTCAATTTTTCAATGTCTGTGATATAATTTGCTTACTTAATTGTTCAATAACCACGTAGTTATTTTTCACCATTTGAAACTGCCTGCGGGACATGTATGTCCGGTGGAAGCTAAAGGGTTAAAAATGTTATGACGGCGCGAACACATTAAAAAAAGAATTCCGAGTTCGTGGTTAGCTCTAACTGGCGGTGGTTCAGTTACAAAAGGAAAAAAAAATCTTTCTTTGGGTATTTAATTGCGGCATGATTATATACATTACAGCTTTTACAATATATAATATTAATGGATTACTATTAATTTAATCTTTTTTCAACCTCTCCCACTCCAAAAATAGGACTGTCTGGTCTCGTAAAACAGCTGAAAAGTTTTGTCTCATCTCCCAAAATCCCTATATTGTAATGTTAAAAATGTTTGTCTCGTCTCGCAAACATCCCTGTATTTTTTTCCACGGTGTAAATCAAAATACTGACCATAACACCGTCTAAAATTGGATCGTTTTCCAGCCTATTGATCTACATATAAGCACTTTCCTCTGTATTTTCAAGAAACTAACTTTAAACTATTTGAGCTATTAATTTTTTTAAAAACATATGTATGTCCATGGTCGTATTTCTGGATAGTCGAGAGCAGGCCGCGGCCCAGGGCGGTAAAATTTTAAGGACGGCGTTTTTTCGAAATCACAGGCGGAATGCAACTAATGCAGGACCCCCCCCCCCTTTTTTTATTTTTTGTTTTTATTTTGTAATCTATATTAAAAAGTATTTGCCCACGAATGCAGTTATTTCACAGACTGGATACTTTCGATGTCAGATCTTTTTCCAGAGCAAATAACAATAATTATTAATGCTGCTCCCGCACTCAACATAGAATGAATATGATGTATGCATTCAAAAATCTACTTCATAGAAACATTAAACCACTTCCAAAAAATTTCCCAGCTATGGCCCGTTCAAGTTTAGGCTGTTCCACTTGAAAATCATGCAACTTTACTTTTGAACAACTTAAAAAAAAAAAAATTAATTGCGCTGGAGACTCCGAAAAATTTAGAACGTCTCTTTAAAAGTTGTACTGTGAACTGTTATATACAATGAACCTATGGGAGTTACGAAACACTCAGGAAAAAGTTGCTGAACTTACTGAACGGTAGCGGCGCGTAGTTTCAGCTATTGGGAGTGAAGAATTGGGCGTAAAGAAAACTGACCCATTGTTTTAATGTTTCATAAAAAAGAAATGAAAGGTAAATATGAGGGAAAATTCTGTACTAAAGAAAAAATAAATAAATTATATTTTTTTTACATTAATTACTATACTTTTAAGTTTTCATTTACGTACTGCAACAGGCGATAACGTCACGCGGGTAAACCTTAATTTGGCTCCCCATCCCTCTTACTTGAAAACATAATTAATGTTTTTACTCCCAATCAGCACGGGGCATGTGACCATTTGCCCGTTTCTCCTTTAGTTGAGGTCCTGTCTTCGAACACCCATTAAAGAAATAACAGAGGGTCAATATCATAAGTCATATACAAATTGTTATAAGTGTTGGGGAAAAAGTAACTAATAAACACAGCTACAGTATTTTAAGAAAGTTAATGCAGACGGACAATTTCAACCAAGTTATTTTTCCACCAAAATTTTATAAACTTTAGTTATAATATTATAACCTCCAAAAATGTTCATCTAGGTAGATAAAACTTGTATTATTTGTTGCATAACATTTTATAAATACTAATTAAAACCGAAAAGTAACGTTAATTGTCAATTATTATTTTACAACACTTAAATTATACAATTATATATAATGACGTCCCTAATCTTATAGCAAACAAATGCTCTTTTTAAGAACCATTTTGCATGTTTTATAGTTATTATACATATTGAATATATGTTTGAAAAAATATTTACCACTCCTACTATTTTATTTTTTTATATGAAACCTGCGACCAGTGATCGATCTCGGATTTTTTCAGAAGAGTAAAAATACTCCTTAACCTTTTTAGAAAGAGTATTTTCTTTTCCAAAGGAGTAATTAAAGCAACGAACAATTATGCTAAATATTCAAATACATAATTAAATTGCATTTGACACATAACTGATTATACGTCTAGGTACATAAATGTCAGTTCAACAAAAACTAGTGCAATAATTGGATTTTTTAAATTTAAAATCAGCAAATCATAATTATTTATCAAAATGTACCTAATTTTATATGGAAAAGCAATGATTAAGCTCAAAAAGGGATGAATGAGGAAAGGGAATAGATATACCTTTTAGTATAATAATACTGTAGTATTACAGTGTATGCTATAATTAAGATGTTCAGCATTGTTACCTTTTCCCCCTGAGTCACCGCCTGACCGAAAAGACCCTTGACTAGTTTTTAAAGATGATATCGCCATCTATGCACAAAATTAGTAACTTTCAACTAAAAAAGTGTTCTTTTTCTCAACAAATAGTTAATTACTTTTACGTAGTTTACAAATTCCATTACTTACTGGAAATAAGTTTTTTGAGTCGAAATTGTTATTCCATATAATCGGTAGGTACTTATTAATATGCTGCTTAGTAGAATCGAACCTCGTTAAGACAAACTCTCAACCCAAAACTTCTTTTGTTATTTATTTATTTTTTTTCTTCGGGTAATACTCGAAGTTTATTACGATAAAAATATCGCAATGCAGATAGCAAATGAAGATACTTACTTAAAAGAAAAATAGTAAAAATGATGGCAAATAAGGAGGTAGCGTAATTATCTTTTTTTCTCGAGTAACTTATGTAGATGGAATTTCATCTGTTAATTCATAGTTATCGATGCAGTGCTTCTGTGCACTGGCTTAAATTGGTAAGTAATATTGGGGGGGGGGGGGGTCATATATCGATCGGCAACTTATTCTCGCCATATTTTACAGATTGATCTGAATGTCTTTACTGGTCGCTTGTAACTGACTGGGAAGTATTTTTTATCTGAAAAATTTTACCGATTATGACGCGCATAGTATCCGAAGAAAAAAGTACACTTGGAGTAGAATGTCGCACATGGGTGGTGTTTGAGAGGCACACTTAGAGCCATCATAAGAGGTAATTTACGTATAACTTTTTGGAACACACAAATTTTACAACTTGCGACTTATGAATGCTTAATTTACTTTTATATAAAACATTTATTTATAACTTAAACATCGTCTCATTATTCATTTAAAATAGTTTTTTTATTCATTTTCGATCCGCCTCCGCTGCATTTTGTTGTGTTGTCGGTTCACACGGTGAAAAAATCGCATGTTTCATAAACCGTTTAAAAAAAAGAAAAAAATTATGCCAAGACTCAAAAATTTTGTAACTACTTCTGCTCATTCTATATTATGAAGTCCTAAAAACGATAAACTTATATGACTTAACTAAACTTTCAGTGTAATGTTTCTACGCATTAAAGCAGTTTGTTGTCTTTAAAAATTGTTCATTTATTGCGTGATTTGTTCATTTATGGCGTGCCCCCCACCCCCACCCCAAAAGAAGAAATACATGTTATAGAAGCTTTCTTTTTTAGTAGCTTCTTTTATTGTGTAGTTTCATCAATGTACTTCTGAAAGTCGCAGGAGGCGAATCCTGAGAAAAAAATACTAAGGGGCGGGCTGCTTTTTAATTCCCTTTCTGCATTTCAGTGTACAAAATTATTTACTCTTTTGTAATATATTATTCTATAAAAGCGCCAATGTTTTGGCGTATAATTTTTCTCTCAAAATTAAATCTGCCTGATAAAAAATGGTTTGCTCTAGATTTACAAGTAGAATCCGGGAACAATTAACTGTTTCGTGTGGAATATGATTCCAGCGAGGGAAATACTAGTTGCATTATAGAAAATCGATCGAGCTCTCGTTGCCTTGGCAAACTTTTCTTTGCATAAATGTAAAATGAGTTGTAATTCTGTTCGCGCGGTCTGTCTGATGCGCTCCCGATCATTTAAATGCCTAAACGATTTCTCGGTGCGCGAGAAGGAGGGAGAAAGATTTACCTTCAGATATCGGAGAGCAATTATTATGCAGTCCAATAAATTCGGGACGGTGTGAAGTGGGAGATTTGAATAGTGGGCTATGCCTCCAACCATGCATGTTCTGCAGCACATCCCCCCCCCTTCTCCCTCCATACACACGCGCAAACCTTTTCCCCCCTCTCTTCCACGTATATTAATATTTATGCAAAATATATCGTATCATAGTTATAAATATATGCATGTTTATTTACTTATTGCATGAAATAACGAATCTCGTGATACAGTGGAAAATATATATTTCGAACAAAAAACGTTCAAATTATCCGTTAAATAAAAATAAGTTTGCATTAGCTAAGTGACTGAAGGAGAAATGCCGTTTGTCGCAGATTTTCATATTGAACATATCAAATGTAGCAAAGATTTACTTAATTATAAAATATATTAATAGTTATTCAGCGAAGGGAGAAAAAAAGAGAACAAAGTAAAAATGTAAACTTCACGTTAGGGAAAAGCTGTAAAACTGACCCTAATCTTTGCTCTTTTTATGAGTTATTTTCAGCTAACTTCTCCACTTGCACTAAATGTTTGAGTTAATTTTCTAAGGAAGGGTCCGTTTATGTAGTCCACTGGGCTTGGTCATAAGTATGTTTTACAGTTTCTATACTTTCTTTGAAATCCCACATATGATTTTTTTCATTTTTAAAAACCCCTTTCGATAAATTTGGAATAGGATTCCTTGAGTATATAAGGAGGCTTAATTCACAGAAAAGAAGTAATGATTTTTAAAAAAATCCAGAATTAAATAACATTTTTAAGCTACTGTGCTTTTTTGTTACGGGGGGGGGGAGGGGATTTAAAATTTAGTTTGAATTAGCCAAAGTAGTTAACTTATGTTTGAGTTGATGAAAATATAAAGCACTATTCCATCGCAAGTTTTTTTCGCATGAATTAACGAATGCCTATTTTATTGTTACCACCATAAACTGTCTAATTACAGAACAGTAATTTCAGATTCAGATGGATAAGTGTCTTCTTGTAGTACTGTGCAATAAATTTATGTTAAAAGAATTTTAATTAGCTAAGCATATGCACAGCATAAGAACAGTTAAAATGAGCAAAGTATGTCAGACACTTGAAAAGTTTGGAATGTATTATTACGAATTTTCGGCGCAACCCGCTGCTCTGGGGTTTAAAATTCGTATCCTACGCCTCAAATAGTTAAATTTTGCTTTTTGTTGCATCAAAATCGGTTAACTAAAACCAGAGATACGGAGGTTTGGGTTTCCCCATTGATTAGTATAGCGTTTTTAGAAATCTCGAGAAATATTGGTCTTTCGCTAACCTCACTTTTGGGGACATATTTTTGGCGATATTTCGTCAAACTTTTGGTCATTTGGCGCGATTTTCCAGTGGGGCTTGTAAAGTTAGTTTTCCTGCATTAACATGCACAATAGCCTAATATTTCTCTTCTATGATGTAATCAAAAGTCCCGCTTTATGTGTAATCTTCGACAGATATATTTTTCTAGAAGCTCCTTGTAGCTTCTTCGTCACCTATAAATACAGGTATGACAGACAACCCAGTTCAGTGTGGATCGAGCTTCCGATGTGTACGCTGCTTTGCTCTGTGAATTGTATTGTGCTATAGAAGCGGCATTTTCGCTTGCCTTATTGAAGCTTTGTTTTTAAGTGCTGTATGTAAATTCTTCATTGCTGTGTCTTAAGGGACTGTTTACGAAATCTCTCGTATATTTCCACTGAATTTTTGTCCGTGGAAGAGTTTTATTTTGTGTGAGAAATACAGCATTTGTGAAAGCTTCTATACTAAGCGGACTGTTAAAAGCACGTTACTATCTGATTGTGCTTGCGAATTTGTACAGCTGATTGTTCGACGAAGTTCTACAAGCAGTAAAGTTTGTGTTCCATTCTGACAAGTGGACTCTTCACTAGAACTTTCTACACCAACTGGACTTTAGAACGACGGACCCAGGAATTTGCAGAGTTTTCTGCAACAATATGTTCACCGTGCTATCTTGGAAGAATTAAATTTATGAGAATGAAACAGACGGTTACTAGGTCTTAAGTTTTCCTCATATTGAAAGTTTTATTTATTTATTTTTTGTGGTGGTGGTAGCCGTGGGCAATTTCTACCTTTTTATGTTTTATCCTTTCCTGTAAGACCATTTCTTCAGAATTTTTTTTTTTTTTTCTGTATTGCTATAATCACCGCGAAAAAATATTTTTAATGTATTTTTTTTAATTTAAATTCTCTTTACATTTAAACATTTAACACACTGCTTTTTAAAGAGTCTTATTTATTTATTAGCCCGCCCGAGCCCGAAATTTCAGCTAAAGATAAAAAATTCAATTACTTCATTGATAGAATACAATACATTTTGCCGTTTGCGCAAATTAAAGATAAATACAATTGCTAACTCTGAAATCACTTTCTAATTCTTTGTATCCATCCTTTATCAAAAAATGTCAGATCTTATGACTAACTAATATAAGCCGCCGTTCTAAAATACCGTAAGAGCTTCACGCACCTTCTAGGCGCCCGTGCCGCTATTTTTCTTTTCTTTTATAAGTACTTTTATTTTCCTCATGAATCGCTTTTTAAAATCTGTTTCAAGCAGTAAGTTCAATAAAGGAGAAATTTTTCATGAACTCGAGTCCGAACAGCCCGAGCTCGGGCTGAGCCCGTCTCATCTCTAAAGCCTACGACTACGGATTCTCCAAAATTTCTTATTTTTTTCTGAAAATTTTATTTACTGTGGACTACGGAAAAGCGTATATTTTAGCGGAAATTTAAATATGAATTGATTTATTCTAAAGCGTTTTTAAACTACGTCTAGACTAATCTTGGGAATAATAAAAAAAAAAAAAAAAAAAAAAAAAAAAAAAAAAAACCAAGCGTGTCCAACGCTCAAAGCCTAAAACAAACAATTATCGTATGCAATAGGCACCTAATTTGTAATCCGTCAGCGGAAGAGAAAAAGTGCTGAGTTTTGAACTTCTCTGGAGTCTCTCTTCTTTCCTCCCCCCACTTTCTAACGTTTTCCTCTGTTTTGTTTTCATTCTCAGGCTGCGCTAACTGAGAAGCTGGGTAGTATTAGGTTGTAATGAAAGTTTCCCGCCACCGCAAACTTCGTCAGCACACAGTTCTCGTTGGCGTATTTGCTCATATTTTGTCAAACGATGTTTGGCATTTGAAAGAAACACTGTGTTGTGAAATCTGTAAAAAATATAGTTATTATTAAGTATAAGGTGTCTCAAATAGAACTATCACTCTAGAGGATTAGAACCATCATTTACCTCCAGTTGTGTTGCAAAAAGTCAGCTACATAATATCAACGAATTATGAGTACAGCTTTAAGTACTATTGTTGTATCATGTGACACTGTGCAGGTTTGGTACCGAAAGTTCAAAAACAGTTATCTAAGGAGTTAGAAGTTAGTATTTCAGGCAGATATGGCGGAAAACTTTCGTTACAACCTGATAGATTCCATTCTAATGGAGCAGCGAAGTGTTTGTTTCTGTCAGAGTATATTTTTATGCTCTCAATGGATTGTCACAGCAGCCATACCTTCCCGAACTTTAAAGAAGACTCCCGAAAAATTTATAAAACTCCGAATTTTTCAAAAATTATCCCATGAATTAATTAATAATCAGTTTTGATGAAATCTTACGGTGTTAGTCAACGTTAAAATCCTTGTCGGAATTGCCGAAAACGTTTATCATCGAGGTGGAAATTTGCCGGACCGTTTGGAGATTGAGTTATTTAATTAATTAATTTATTTATTTTGCGATTTGTGAAAAATGTGCTCTTTTGTTTATTTTTTATCCTACTTTTTCGGCAGGAAAAAATTTAGCTGTGTCATAGTCCTAATTTCAATATTTTCCCATCGACCTTGATAAGTATTTTTCCTTTAGCATACCTTTATTCAAATCTGCAATGCTGTAATAGCAGAGATCACCCAGCATATGAATGTTATTTTAAAATCCTTTTTGTGCGTGTGTGTGAAAGTAGATTTTATAATATTTACTATGAACTGTTTCATTTTTGTTTTATATTTTGTATATGGAGTCTGTGTTAGTCTGTCTAATTTTTACGTGAGAACTATTAAGTTAAATTTTGAATTTATACAACACGAATAAATAAATAAATTAGTAAGTAAAGGCTAAGTAACCGACTAAATAAAAAATTTCCATTTATATATATATATATATATATATATATAAAACAGGGATAAGATCTCTTTTCCTGTGTCTGTCTCATTCATTCTCTGTTTCTCAGACTCTCTGGGGGGGAGTCTGACCCCACCCCCTTGGCTTAAGGACGTATTTAGGGGATTTTGAAATTTTCGGGGGGGGGAGTCCGAGTCCGGACCCCCCCCCTCCTCCCCCCCCCCCCAAATTTTCATTTTTGATACTAAAATGATATAGTCTTTTTGTGAAAAATTCAGCCCTTTTTACCGTTTGGAACCCCCCCCCCCCGAAATTTTTGGACCCCCCAAATTGTTTTTCTGGATATGTGCCTGCCTTGGCCACGCCACTGGCTGTCAAATGACCATTTTAATATGCTATTTACGAAGGGAAAGATGCACGTAATGGCAAAGTGAAGATCAATAACTGATTGCTATTTTCTTGCGCTAGGTGCATTTGTCCTCTTATTTTAAGCATCAAGTGCTTAATCTAATTGAACTATTTGTTTTATTTACCTGCATATTAACATGAAGTTTCTTCTGTACATATAATGCTTAAACAACATTAATGTATCAAAAAACAGTAAATAATGTATCAGCAACTCAAAAAAGTGTTGTCACATACTCGCAAACCAGTATCAAAGAAACGGTTTTCAAAAAATGTAATAATAAAGCTTACATAAAAGGTACTTATCAGCCTTGACGTTTGTTTCAGGCAAAATTTTTTTTTAAACCTTCAATAGCAGAAGTCCGTGCACAGAGTGGGACTGGAGACTGAAAAATTAAACAGGAAGCAAAACTAAATAGCGCATTGCCAATCGAAGGAAAGAAAAAGTAAGAAACCAGGGAGAATAAGAGAAAGGGTAGTGTAGATAAAAATAAAATAGAATAAAGAAAATTGCACAAAATAGAAACATGCAAAAAAATTAGCAAATGAAACACAAAAAAAGCACAAAAATACTGTTTCTTAAATTTTTATAAACAGGACAGCACAATTTTTTGTAAACATGAAGACATTACAGGAAAAAAACACAGAATAACAAGAAAATAAATAAATTAAAAAAAGTGGAAGAAGAAAAATAGAATGTTTTTGCATTTTTCTATTTTGTGCATTTTTTAAAAAATTTTATTTTGTTAATGTTCTGTATTTTATTTTTATTTACCCTCCCTCCCCTTCTCTTATACTCCCTAGTTTCTTGCTTTTTCTTTTTTCCAATTGACAGCTCGCTCTTTCCTTTTGTTTTCTGTTTCCTTTGTCAGTCCCCAGTGCCAGTCTGTGTGTGGAATTTTGTTGATAAAAGTAGAAAAGATGTTTGCCTAAAACATGTATCCAGATTGATAAGTACCTTTTACGCGTGTTATTTTATAAAGTTTTAATTATATCAGCATTAATATATGCTTAAGCAGCTGTATAACTTTTCAGTGGTTAATTTCAATATGTAACTTGTGTTAAATTTTTGAAAAGATAATGGTTTGATTAGTGAATGTAACTCTCTGAGTGGTAAATTAACGATTAAAAAAAGAAGTTAACTTTTGTTTTACCTTTTCCACCTCTCTAAATAAATTTATTTTTTCAATGTTATTGTTTGCTTTTTTACATCACCGTACATAATTTTTCTTTTCCTATGCAGATATCTTGGTCACTATGAAAAAATTCATTTCATGGGGGAGGAGCCTGAAAATGACAAAAACCAATCATCAGAATCTCAAAATCGCAAGCTACAGTTAACATTCTTTCATCAAGTACCTATGGTTTATAATTCCTTTCAGCATGACATTTCAGGTAATTAGCGACTTTTTGTTTTTGCAAAATAATACATCAAGAACCATCGTGAGTTCCAAATATGAATGATTTTAGACAGTAGCGTACAGACTTTCTTAATGAGGGGGGAGGAGGCAGGTGAAACTTAATGTTAAAAATTTTCAATCAAAGGTGTGAGGGAGGAGAGTGGTAGAGTTACACCCCAAAACTCCCTACTTGTGTATATTACTATTTTTAGACATGCTCATTTATAGTGATATCATGGAAAAAGTAGAACTTGGTACCAAAAGATCAACTCTTAAGACATAAGAATGTTTCACCTGAAGAGCAATCGTTGTCACAGGACTTTCGAACAGCTTTAAAACAAACCAGTGACATTAAACCCTTGAAAAAATTAATAATGCTTATTCACCCGATGCACTATAGACTAAAATTAACAATAAAACCGTATGTCTCATGCAACTTTCAGAAAAAATTCATAAGCATAAAAATTGCCTTAAAAAATGGGCCAAGGAGTTACCAGTATTTGGTTATATCGTGCAATTCTGTATGTTTTAACATTTTTTTCCTGAATGTTTTGTAACGTCACAGGTTCATTGTTTGTAATGGTTCACAGTACAGCTTATAAAGAGACATTCTAAATTTTTTGGAGTCTCTAGTGCAATAAAATTTTTTTAAAAGCTGTTAAATATCATGATTTTCAAGTGGAACAGCCTTAAGAGTTGATCAAGTCTTAGGGTCAAACTTGGAGAGAAAGTAAACCTGTTAGTTTGTTTGGATAGGTTGATGTACTAGGAGAGGAAATTTATGCAGTAGATCAAACAGTTGGAGCTAGACCTGCTAGTTGGGAGGAAGGATAAATGAGGCATGTGACTAGGGTACTGTGAGTGCTGAAGAGGGTGCCAGAACTATTTATTTCGTGAGAGGGGGGAGGATTTTATTAAAAAAAAAAAAACACTAGTCAAAATGGTCACTAATTTCCACCCTCAGGTTAGGGATTTTGTGCCAAAGTCCCCTCCAAACTTCTTTTTCTTATATATTTGCAAGGGGGAGGAAGGTTGAGGTGATGCTTTAATTAAGGTTTGATTTGGTGACACAAACTCTTAATTGTGGCACTACTTAGAGCACTAACAAATTTATTCAATAATATGAGTAATTCTACTCAGATAAAATAGCTTGGATTTCATAAGAATTCATATTTTATGATTTCTTTCGAAGATTTCTTATTTCTCATTGTTTAGAATAAGTGTCTTTTTTAGTACTGTCTCTAAATGTAAACTAGTGAGAGATGATATTTAGGAGAGTTACATGTCACTGACAAAGCCCAGTGGTTTAATGGTTAGTGCACCACGCTGCCGTCCCACAGGTCTGGGGTTCGAATCCCAGGCTGGGCAAGGTCAACTCAGCCTTTCATCCCTTGAGTGAGTCGATAAAATGAGGACTAAGCTTGCTTGGAGTCTTTTCATCAGGCTGACCACCTGGCCGAGGTATATGCATATGAACCCCAGAGTCTGATTATGACCAACGGGGCCCCCCCAGCATTGATGAATTTGGAGGGCCCCCATATATGAAATTTGTTTTATTTTTCATAAAATTTTTATATAAAAAATATTTCAGAAAAATATATTTGAAATTGGGGGCCCTTTCAAGCCGGAGGCCCTGCACAAAGTCCAGATTTGCCTATGCAATAATAAGGCCCTGCCAGAGCCCATGGTCGCAAAGGCACGGTTGGGCAGAGCAGGCCTTGGCCCCGCAGAGGGGCTGTTGTGCCAATGGTTGACTTTGACGTGTCACTGACAGAAACAAACTTAGATTTTCAAACAAGAAATATTAACAACAAGTAAGCTGTTAAGTAAGATTCACAACTGAATTTTGAATTAATGGTTTCTTTTCTTATGAAAAAGGGGGGGGGGTAAATTTATTAAGGGAGGAAATTATTTTATAAAATAACTCAGACACATAACCCATTTTCTTAATTTCTGAGTACTTTTCTGTTTATTGCTGACAAATAATATTAAATCTTTTCAATAAAACAAATTATTTGGATATAACAAAACTTGAAATTAAATAAAGTTCTTTAATTCACAAAACCTTTCTCTGTCTTAAGCTGTGCAAAAGAGACATTGTAGTATATTATTATTCTTATTTATCCTTTTGAATTTTAAGTATTAAAAGTAGTAAAATAGTTATTTGACCATATCTAAATAATTTCAAGTCAAAATTTGAGAGAGTGGGAAGGAAGGTGGTATGATTCCACATCACTCCTGAAGCCATGATGATCAATGTGATGGATTGTTAAAGTAGCAATTTTATAGCTACTATTTGCAATATTAAAGTTCTAAATTATTATATTATTAAAATTGATATTTAGTAAAGTTTAATATAGTTCAACGTAGCAGTATTAAAGTTATGAGTGTTAAATTATAGTACACACTTTAACATTCTCAATTTTTCCAATCCCTTACACAGAGTAATTAGTTTAAAAATTTATCAAAGGTTGCATTATTTCTTAAGAGAAACATCCTTAAGCAAAGTCATATTTAGTTATTAACCCATCGAAACATAATCATTTTCATCACATTCTTCAATTTTCAGCAGGTGACAGTATTGATAGAAATGATTCTGAGATCAATTTTACAAATAATTAATAATTTTTACTGGAAAATTATGTGCTGAAAAAGTAGAGGATTATGAAGTGACTTTGTCACACATAAGTATCTTTTTTTTTTTTATGGAAATCAAATTTATTCTTCAGAAATTAAAAATAGGAAAATTGACTAATGCTTGTGCACATTAGTGACTGACAGTTAGAATGCCACCGTTTTATGTCCTCACAGTGACGATACTCTATGTTAATGGATTAAAAGTAGTGCAATAACAATTAAGATTGATTAGCATGCAAATAAATTGTGTGTTGAAGGAAAGTTATCAGTTTTTGAGCTGTTCATCTTGTATTTACAAGTGTTCTTGTCTTAAATATTATGAACTTAATAATTAGCTTTAAATTTTAAATGTTTTTATTTCCTTTCTTTCGTTATTTCATTTTCTGTGTCTGTTGTACTTATAAAACGATTCGTTTATAGATTCTTCTCGAAAAGCATCTGGTTTAAATCAAACTTTTGTTCGTTCTACTGATTACGATAAGTTATGTATGTCTTTGTTATGTGGGCTTCCAAATGAACAAGAATTGGCATTAAATGTTTGTACAATCCTTTCTAATGAAGGAAATTACATGCTTCATCTAGAACAGGCTCCAAAGTTAGTTAATCTTCTGTTAGCCCAAGTTGGTATCTGGCCTAAAGGTAAGAATTCATTTGTTAGCAAAATTGAAATTATTTAAGTAATGTTTATGAAACTTAAAAACACACCATTCTTTAAAAGTAATTGTAGTTTTATAATTAAAAAATTGTATTGACAGTAATTAATAAATTACTGGCTAATAATTTGGAGTAGAAAAAGGATAGTTACTGTATTTACCCGCGTATAAGTCAAACCCCCATTTTCCCGATCAAGAAATTTGATTTTTTAAAAATCTCATATGTAAGTCGACCTTGACTTTCCCGATCAAGAAATTTGAAATTATTTTTTGAAAGTACATCATCTGTACACATAATATCTGTACACATAAAGTACACATAAATATCATCTGGGGGGAAAAAAAGTGCTAATTATACAATGTTAAAGAAGCTTTAAATTATTTTAAACACATTTATTCAAAATAATTTGCAAAAAAAGTACTAAATATACCATGATAAAGATAGTAGTATTCAAAAGTAGTGTACAAGAATTAAATTGATAATAATGAATAATAACAATAATATGACACTTCTGATAGTATGATATGGTAAAGTAGTAATATAGAAAGTTAAACTGATTAAAGATCTGATTCGGTATCGGAGAAGGAGGGGGGGGGGTAGGCATACATTCATCGCCTGAACCAAACCCCCACCCCACCGCTGATGAGAAAAAACAATTCCTTCCTCTTTTTCTCTCCTGGTATGGAAATGGACAGTAAACGACGTCATGTGTTATGGAATGCGGGAAGAGAACAAGTGTCTTTCAAAAGGACATTTTTTACTTCTGATAAAAAAAAATAAAATATTAAGGACCCTCGCATAAGTCGACCCCGCGCACACACACACTTTAAAGCCTTTTTCTTTTTGGTCCAAAAATTAAATTCTGTAAAGGATAAAATTTTATTGCTGCATTCCTTTTTATTATTATCATTTTTTGAGACACTATTTAATTTGCCTTATAGATTTTTATATTCCAATTTTTGAAAAATGATTAAGTTAAATTTGTTGAGCTTAATTTGTTTACAGAATATATTCAAAATCACTAGTGCATAAATATGAATATACCTATTTTATATGCTGTAAAAGAGTCAATTCAAACTATTTATTTGCAGATGATGTTTCTTTCAAAATGATGTATTTAGAAAGTTGGAAAGATCTAAAAGGTAGAAATATCCATAGATTTTGGCGAAGTACTCTTGATTTACAAAACAAACAACTGGTGGAATTATTGGGATTGGATTTAGGTATTAATTTTTGTTATTTAGTTTTAAAAAAATCATTCTTTAACATTATTGTTATAAATTGCCTCTTATTGAAAGAAAATATGTGAATTAACAATTTAATCTGTTTTGTTTGCTGTTTACAGGTGAATATGATCCTAATGAAGCATTACTGAATCTAGAAAGTGATCCTGGTGTTCATAATGTGGAAGGACAAAGAGTTTTAAGGGTAAGTTCATTGCATGCTTTTAAATTTGATGTTCTTATAATTAATGAATAGCAATTCATTACTTTTTAAAAGTAATAGTTTTGGTACATTATCTGTTGATAGACTGAAAAATAAGGTTATTAATTAGTCTATGTTTTAAAAATTGGTAATGGCTTAATTTTTCAAGTTTACTTTATTATTTCTTTTTATAAATACTATTCCTTATTTCTGCTGCCCCGAATCGAGTGTAATTACTTTTAAATCTCTATACTGTCTGACACAAATGGTAACACCATGAAACACTGGGTAAATGAAAATTGACATGGAGACAGAGAATGCATATGTAAATAATCCTTTTTGCCAAAGGATAGTTTAATACAACAGTGATACTGATATTATTGATAGTGAACAATCAAAATCAGAAGTGAAACTTTTGCAGGGGTATCTTACTACTTTTTCTTAAAGAAAAAATATTTCTATGACCTTTTGGGTGTCATCCCTTTGAGGATAACACCTGGGCACCCCCCCCCCCCCGCTACATCACTGCAAACTTCATAGTGTTGCATTTTTCTGTGAGGCAGTGTATATTTTGTGTTTATCAAACCTCATTAAATAACCATCTGACAAATAAGCAATAATAAAATATTATTTTTCCTATAAAATATCTAGAAAATACAGAATCATTAAGTTTTTGCAAATTTCAAACTACCAGTATACCCATACTTTAAATCTTGACTGACTTTGATGCTTAAAAATGAACTCTAATAGTTTTTTATATCAATTGTGTATTCTTATTTCTAATAAATTAATGGAAGTATTTCATTCATTTATAAATATTCATTTAAACCAGAAATATGAAAGGAACATAATGTTGAAATATTGCAATTTATTCAAAATTTAACTCTTGGCATAATATTTGTATTTTTCTGAAGACATTACTTTTTACATTGGCTCATTTTGTGATAATTTTTCATGAAACTTTGTACACCCTCTAAAAAAAGTATTCAAGTCAAGAAAAATTTCATACATCAATTTCATATTTAAAGCATGATTCTTCGTAAAAAGTGATTAATCATTAACAAAACTGAAATGGGAAATTTGGCTCATAGTCGAATACTTTATTGAATGTCTGTACACGCTATACACACAATGACAACAAACGTTTTCAGAGAACGAATTTCGTTGTTTCTCTGAGTAAAAGGTACTTTTAGTTTTTTTTTTCCTTCAGTTTTTTTCTGAAAGAAATAAACTAAATGGAAACTTTCAGGGAAAAAGTACAAATCTTTAAATTTGGGGATTTTTCATGTCCCCAAGAAGTCACAGTATTTTTAGGGACAAAATGTATTTTGGGGACTGTCCTTGAATTTTGAGGACGTATGAACACCTTAAGTTAAACATATGTTATCAGTGCTTAAACATTAAAAGTACTTATTTTTTTGCAGTATTTAAAAAAAATATTTTGAATGTTTGTATTGGATTTTTAATTTTCACATCAATATTTAAAAAAACACATATAAACGAAACAAATTTAATTATTTTTCAGAGACACAATGTTCGAGTCTAATATCTATATTTTTATATATCTGTATGAATTTTATTACATCATGTTATTGCATCTGAATCAGCATAATTTTTTCTTTTTTATAGTTAAATATAAGACATTACATTAACATTGCTTCTATTTATGAAGAATAAATATCTTATATTGAAATTAATACTTGTGCATCTAAAATTAAATTAAATAATAATGAGAATTATTAGGCTAAGTTTTACATAAAATTGCATATTTTAAATTTAAATCAGTACTACAGTAAATATATATTTTGACTATAATTTACAGTAAATAAAAACTTAATGTTTTCCTTCTCGTTGACAGGTTGCTCTCATTTTGCACAACTTATCATTTGAGAGAAATAATGTTCCAGTTTTAATCGGAAATTCTAGTTTTACAAGGTTTGACTCTTATATTTTATTTTTGATTGAATATGAAAATAACTTCTTTATGCTCAAACAATAATAATTATATCAGTTGTATACCAGTTGTCTGTTTCAAAATGTAGATATGCTAAATATTTAATACAGCATTTAAGCTATTATAAATTAATCATCAATTTTTAAAAATGCTGTTATTGAGTGATATTTTCTCCTAAAAATTAAACAAATTTACAGTATTTTTAACTCAAACAAGATGCATTAGACTGTTTTAATACTAATTGCTTCCTTATATAACCTAATGACACTGTCAAAAAATATTTTAAAAGCTATAAATTGGCTTTAAAACTCTTCATATAATTCATGTTTAATTCTCTCAGACAGTCAATCCACTATTCCATTACAAAATAATCTAATTATAAATAAAACAGCAACAGATATACACTTCAAAAACTAAGAACAATAAGCAAAAAAGTTTTGTTTTTGATGGATTAAAGTGCATTGCATGATTGCAGATAATAAACTGGTGAATGGACTGGCTAAACTAGCAGTCATACACAATAATATTTATCTTAAATAATAATGCAACACTTATCTAAATAATAACTTGTCCTCTCCAAGATATAAATAATTAGCTTTTCTTATCCCTACCCTCTCTTGCACTTCAAATACACTATTAACCCAACTAAAATATAAAACTGGCAAACAGCATGGAGATTAGCAGAAACTGGAAGATATAAATATCAATAATTTAGAGCACTCTAGAAAACTTCCTATTGGATCACAGAAATCTTTATCTATTTTTTTACAAATCATGGACCTTTCCCACAGTATTTAAAGAGAATTTAAAGATCCTCCTTACCAAACTGTAAGTGAAACAGTCCATGCTCGTTCTTTCATTTCTTTAATTATTGTCTTTTATTTAAACAATACCCCAAAAAAAAAAAAAAAATCCCATCCCAGACAAATGAACAAAGGGCTAAATATGTATTAGATAAAAAAAACTCCTTTGTAGTGTGATAATACAAGTTATTGATGATTTAAAATATTGCCAAACAAAATATATTTCTCCAATATCAATTAGACATTCTCCAATATTAAGTGACTCAGACTAAAAATATGTATAAGGACTTCATTAAAACTACCATCTTAAGATTATATTTCAATACAGTTGAATCTTGCTATGATATCCTCTAAAACAATAGTTCTCTCTATTACGATGCTTTATCATAGTTCTAGCTGAATTTCTCTTTGATTAATGCAAAGCAGTTCTCTGTATAACGGTATTCTTTATTATGATAATTCTCTCTACAATGATGGTAAAATTATTCCTTCCAACACAATTCTCTGTATTACGACAAATTTTCTTCCAAAGTCTAACTGATGCATATAAGAATTAAATGCTACAAAAAGAAAGTCTGAATAAAATGCGGTTGAACCGTTGGACGATATTCTCAGGTTACACCTGCAACAGGAAAACTTCATTAGTTTCGGTTTTGTATTGCTGGTTTTACTATGGTAATGAGTAAACACATTACTCAAACGATTTCCTTCTAATACATTTAACTGAGACCATTTTGGGGTTTTATTTATTTAGTCATTAAAAATTTATTTAAATATGCGATAAACATTTATAGGCTATATTGTCTATTATATAGGACAAAGGTATTTGATTAAAACTTCGGGATGATGTAAAAATTACTCAACGCTGTAATATACAGGGTATTTATGAAAGGTCTGTATAAAATTTCAGGGAATATATTTCCAGGGTTGGGTTTTTGACATCAAAAACTGGATATTGTCATGACATGTCAAAAACATGTCTAAAACTGTCAAAAACCTATACATGTTATTTTTATTAGTTGTTAATCGCATTTTATTTTAAATATCGAATTACAAAATCAGTTAACTTAATCTTAATATATATATTATTTTATAATTAATGTAATTAAGTTAAAATTACATACCACCATTCAAATTATTTGTCATGCTAAGTAAGGATGCACCGAATACCATATTTTGCCGAATACCGAATATTCAGTTAAAATTCTAACCGAATATTTGGCCGAATACTGAATACTTGGTTAACATTTATTAAACTTAATTAAACCGTTATTAAACTGTGATTGCAATGATTAATTTAATTAGTTTTTTCTTAAACAATATTTCATATGGTGTAAAACTTCAAAAATTAAAATGCTGCAAAAGTTAATATCTAAGTGTGTTTCCTTTATATATTATTAATAGCTTTTTTAAATATTAGTGAAATGCTGGTAATTTTTTTACCTGCATATTTTATTAAAAAAATTAGCAATTAATTGACTTTACATATTTATGAACACTTAATGTTATGAGTTTTTTTTTTCCTGGTTACTGTTTCACATTTAAATCAGTTAGTAATAGCAAGGTTAATGTAATGTGTCATGATTTAAGAAAAATAGAAAAGCAACAAAATTCAAATTTAACATCTGACTGTTTTCTCTCATATTAAAGCTAATTTCATTGTGATATTGGTTCTTTGTGCGATTGTGGAATGCTACGTTATGGCTATCTGATGAGGATGGGGGTGCCTTGGTAGGGGGACTTTCTAAGGGTTTCTAACACTTATTTACATGTGATATTAGCAAGTAACAACTTGAATCAATTTAGTACTATGGTAGGATACTATATCTTTCATTCATGATATAAAAAATATGTATTTGTTTACCGATTGGTGAATACTTAAATTTGTTTACTATTCGATTGCCGAATATTTAAGTATTCGTCCGAACCGAATATTCGGTTTGTGTGCCGAATAGGCAGTATACCGAATATTCGGTGCATCCCTAATGCTAAGATAAATATTGAAAATGGTAAATATGTTTTTGAAAATACTTTTTATATATTTTTTCTTCCTTAGATCAGCTTATTTGAAATTTATGCATATAAGTAATTAGTTGAATACCTTTGTTTTATGCCATGATTTTTATTTTATTTATTTATTTTTTTGAGATCTTTGCTAAGCTAAGTCAGCATTCAATTACTGAATCATAAGTTGCCTAAACATTTTCAATGAGTCTAAATATTTGTTTTTCTGTATAAATATAATCTGTTACTAATACTACTCTGTATCATATTATAATATAAATATTCTCTGGTAAATTATAATCTGATTAATTATAATTAGTTATGAAAATAATGATTGGTTCTTATCAATACACTCAAAATTTTCTAATACTTTTCATTTTATTATGTTAAATTCATTTATTCTGGGCTAGACAATAACATTTTTGTGCCCAGGGCACTTTTAAACTCTGTGCCCCTACATATAGATGGCTCAATTTTCGTGTCCCTATATATAGCTCTGAACTTAATTTTTTGGCCTACTTCTGCATGTGCACCCAAGGCACTAGCCCAAGTGCCTGTGCAATAATCAGGGCATGCATATATTCAGAACAAGCACGGTAAATTTTTATAAAACTTAGTTTTTTAATATATCTTTATTCACATATATATGCTTATTTACAGTAGTAGCTTATTGTTATTTTGCATTTTAAGCTGCTTGTTGAACCAAAACTATGCTTGGAAATTTTGAGCAAAGTATGCAGTTTGTACTGCCTAAAATTGTCCAAAAGTTTACTCAAGTACTAAAGTAAAAAAATTATAAAATTTGTAATATGCAATTTTATTGCAAAAAATAGCATCACACTATTTTAGGACAGAAGTTTAGGTTTTTGACACTTATTGTCAAAAAGGGGTTTTTGACATGATGGTTAAAACCAGATAAAACCATCAATTGTCAAAAACTTGCCTGCCCTGTATAGTACACATGACAAGGATTAAAAATTGTATAAAAAAACTATGCCCTCAAATGTCATTTTAACATTTTAAAGAAGCAGGTGTTTTCGATCAGTTTTAACTGATGTGGGCAAGGCTTTTAAATGTTGAATATTTAGGAAAGATTTTTTACTTGCTAATAGTTACATGAAAGGAATATAAAGTGTAACAATAATGCTTATAATCGATGTATTTATGCACTGATCGTATTAATAAGAATATTATGCATGAATTAAAATATTGGAATATACAAAATTGTCATTTTAAAACCTTGTACCTTGTAACCCTTATACCTTGTCATTTTAAAACGTGAACAGTAAGTGGAGTTCGTAGGCAGAGTAAGAATATGGTAATTTGCAACTCCACCTACTGTGCATTTTTAAAGATCTTAATAGTCCAATATTTTAATTTCATGCATAATATTCTTATTAATACAATCAGTATGCTAAATACATCAATTAGAAGCAGCACTATTACACTTTATATTCCTTTTATGTAATCATTCATACATAAAAATATCTTTGTTAAAAATTCAACTTTTGAAAGCCATGGCTGCATCTATTAAAAAATTACCAAAATCACATGGCTCTTAAAAGTTTATAATGACGTTTACAGTAATGGATTCTTAGTGCGCATCTCAAGGATTAAGAATTGCACATCTTCCCAAAAATTTTGCGCAGACCCTTCAGAAATACCATGCAAATTAAATAGAATGAGAAGAACATGTCTATTGTTTAAGTGCATGGGGGGGGGAGGATGTTGCAGGAAAGCAGAGCACTTCCTATTCACGCCACAGATTGTAGGATCATTATCGAGGGAATTCACTGCATTATTCCCTTTTTTCTTTTTCATCATAACTATCTTCAGATTCAGAACATATTGTTTCAAAATTTGATTAAAACTATAGCTCTACTAGCAAAATTCTGTTCTAAGTATTCATATGCACTTTTTTGCATGCTTCAAAAATTATATGCAATTTTTGCTCACTTTTAAAAAAATGTTAGCATCAAAATTAACACAAAAAAAATTTTTTTTCCTCCTTATTTCACTTACAGAACAATTTGAATTACAGTAATACAATTAAGGTACGTCATGAAAATGTAGGGATTATTGTATTTGTCATACAGGACAGGGGTCGATCCAGGAATTTTTTTCTAGGGTCCTATTTTTGTGAATTTTAACACTTATTTTTGTGAATTTTCATACCAATTTTTAATAAAAGTTGCTTTTTCTGTTGAAATAATTGCTAAAAATGTTTAAAATGTAGGGTGAAATGCCAATGAAGGGCCGTTTTAATCAATTGTATTTTTGTAAAAGGGCTGTTTTGATTGTAATTTTGTGAAGGGGCTGCAAAATGGAACCAATTTCCATCTGCATCAACCCCTGCAGGGTGTCCAAAAAAGGTGGTAACATGCTTTAATTCTTTATCTATTAGAGATAAGATGACAGTGTAAATTGAAAAAATGTCCAAAATAAGGTCGGAAATATGACAGGGGACGTTAAGGAAAAATTCCTCACATCCATTTTCAAAAAGTTACATTTTTTAAATTTGTGTATGACGCCCATACAAAACAATTCCCAGTTATTAAAATGTGCCCCATACAATGCTGACTTAAACCACTTTTCCATGGCTCTCAAAAGAAAAAAATCACGTCGAATGATTGCTTGAGGGGTCATACAGAAATTACGAAAGAAAATCTTTTCTTCCGTTCTAGTAATAAATGTTTACATTCAAAATCATGTTTAGTCCCCAATCATTTTTCTTTTAAGATATCTGCAACGTTGTATGCTGAAAGGCGCAAATTTGGTAAAACAGCTCATAAGTATATAGGGGTACATTTTACTAATTGGCAATGTTCTTGTACAGGGGTCGTATACAAATTTTATGTGTGTAACTTTTTGTAAATGAACAAGAGGAGTTTTTTCTTAACGGAGTCATATTTCCGACCTTATTTTGAACATTTTTTTTTTCAATTTACACTGCCGTTATCTCTAATAGATAAAAAATTAAAGCCCATTACCACCTTTTTGGGACACCCTGTATATTATAAATATTATGATAACTGTCACCATGTAGAATATTAATGTTAAACAATGTAAAAATATGTGAAAAATTTTAAGTCGCTGCTCTGCTGGCCCGTGCCCCTCATCTGGGGTTTTGCTAAGCAGCAGAATACTCAGAGAGCAAAAAAAAATGCCGAAAACCAAACAGGTGAGTTCCTCTTTGAAAGTTTATCCTGCTATCCTGTCTTAAAGAACATGTGATTATATTTATCAATTAAGTGCTCTGAGGTGATCAATATATGAGCTTGAGGCATTTTGATAATGTAAAGGAAATTTTTGTGTACTTTTTTCTTTGTCACTCAAATATTAATGTCTATTGTATGTGTATATATATTCATTCTTTTTTCAGATTTGTTCTACTTTGTATACATTCTTCATGGGTGAACTTGAGACAGGTTGCTTATGATACTCTATCAAATTTAGCCTCTGAAGTAAGAAAAATTACTCCTTTTATTTTTTTATATTTAAGATTGTTAGTCACATGCATGCAAATCCATTATATATGCACAAGTAAATGGGTATAATGAAACATATTTTTCGTAAAAGTATGTAAAGGTGTAAAGTTTTTTAAGCTAAAATTATTTTAATTATACTGCTTTTTTGTTCAATGAAATTATTTCCCCTGAATTTTTGTACACAGAAGTGATATTGCTTCTTTGGCTTTTTACTGAAATTTATTTAATGTTTCTGATTGTTTTGACTATGAAGGAGTATTCATTTGAAACATGTGATTCTCACACATAAGATTGCAAATAGTGTCAAATTTACATTTTGTTAATCCTCATGATTTGTGATCTTTTAAGTTTATAAAGATTGAAAATGAACTTGCCGTTATACCTGAAAGCTAAAACTCTTTATTGAAGCTAAACTCCACCCCCCTCCCCCATCCTCACTTTTTAAAAATGGATAATGCTTTTTTACTTATAAATGTGCATTGGTGCAAGTTAAAGAAAAGTATCTTTATATTTTTCCCCCAATGGGCAGGCATTTGCTAATCAAGCATTTTGCCTCTACTAAGGCCCAAATTACTGGCCATTTTACTATGGAAGCACAGAGTAGGCAGTCAGCATTACCTCCTATGAAGGGATGGACAAGTTAACATCCATGCCCAACCTGGGATTCGAACCCAGACCCAAGGCATGATAGAATGGTTCTAAGCCACTACACCACCTGGGCATTATATATTTAAGTTTGAGTAATTTGATTTTTCTTGTGTGTACAAACACAACATGCTAGCAAAGAAATTAAAAGTTGCTGTTTTGATAATCTAATATATGCTCTGTTCATAAATGACAAACCCCAGTTACAACAAGTTTTTTGTGTAAGCTGTTCAGAAACAAAACTGAGTGCAGCTAGTTTTAAAATATGTAAACCTAGATCAGAGCTGGAATACTTAGTTTCTTTCTGAGATAACATCCGAATCACATGTTTTTCATGTTCGCTAAGGCTATCAGAGTTATAATCTGGAGGAGGAAATATATATGAACCTGTAAATAACTACACTAGAGGTATAGAACTTTCTAAAGGTAATCTTTTTATTTTGGTAAATTTAAAAATGAATGTTTTTATTGTTTACTATGCTTTGGTTGTTTACACTATCACTCAGCTATCGAAACTAACAAGGGGAGGCTTAGACGTTGGGATCACCAATTTTGATAAAATGTTGATGAGTTATAGGGTACCCATAGTTTAGTAAAATGACAAAAAATTAGCCGTGAAATCTCATGCATTTTTGAGAAAATTCCATTTAAACATTTCATACATTGTTATATAGCAATCAGGGATGTGCCAGCTGCTCCAATTGCTCCAATCTATGATGATGCTCCAATCTGCTACAAAAAGATCATTTTTGGACATTTTTGCTCCAAATTCACCAAAAGTGTAATTTGACATTTTTCCATGTGCTAAAAATGCTTTTAATCTCCCAAATTTGTATAAAAAATTTCATTGCACATTCTAAGCATTCTAATTTCAATCATTTATCCATCAATCTTAAAAGCGGAAATTTTTCTTTGACATTCCTTTGTAATCTCTAATACTTGAAGAATAAAAATTGGCCCGTATTTTAAATTTAATAATTTTATTTAAGTTGATGAAATTTTAATTTTTTTAAGCTACTGGCAGTAGTTATAAGGTTTTTTTAAAATTATTTAAAATAGATATTTAGTATAACACTGTATAAAATAACTGAACTTTTTAATAATTATTTTTTTAAACTTCTGACACACCTTTGTAGAAATAAAATTTGAAATTACATAAGCAATGTCAAAATGGATGAAAAATCTTTTGTTTGCGAGACTTTAGATTCACCACTTCTAACTAAAACTGGCCATATCATGGAATTTTTAATTTAAATTGGGGGTGGGAAAAAAAAAGATAGTGTAGATGTAAATATGATGTATTTTTATGTAAGAATTGTCAGTGCATGTGTAGTTTTTTTTGCTAAGTGTTTTAAGAACCTCCCTAATTTTCATTTTTCAGATTAGCATTCTTAAATAACTTCTCCCTTCGCTTGAAAAGTAAATTTTGTGTTTCAAAATTGCCATTCTTGTGCTCCATAAGTGACTTTTTTGTGTTCCAAATTGCTCCAGAAATCTGTTTTTCTTGCTCCAAACTGCTCCAAAAATGTGTTTTTTCTTGCTCCACAAATTGCTCCAAAATTTATTTTCTACTGGCACATGCCTGAGCAATTATTTTCCACTTGTTAGAGGTGGTTGGTGGTGTCGTGGTTTCGCTTTTGGCCAGAGATCTAAGGTTCCCTGGTTCGATTCCCGCTGAATCTGCTCATTTTTTATCATTTTTTTCTCCCTTAAAAATTAATTAACCTGCTTAAAATGATTATATAAGGAATATATTCTGAATTATTTTGTAAAACTGGGGTTATAAATTTGTTTGTTGTGTAAATATTTGATAGTTTACTATCCAGAAATTTATGACAAAATATTTTAATGATGATGAAAGAAATTTTCCTTGTCCCCTAAAAGTAATCCCACCTAAATGAACATCGCTTTGTTAACACTGTGATGTGTAATTTCATTGACTGTCAAAAAATAAATAAATTTCAAAATTCACCTTGTCTTATGCAAAATAAATGGGAAATAGGAACCTGAGAAGATGCAATAAAACTAAATTATGTATTTTCTGCTATCACCACCATACTTTTCTGACATCATAAAACATGCATGGTTTGCAACAAAATTTTCAGATGAAAGACATATTTCTAGATGTAAACAAAAATTTCCCCCACAAACAGTAATGAAAAGACCATATGAATGAAAAAAATTCTATCATATGTTGTAGCCGATGTTCAAACAATTTGTTTCGCATGTTTTTATATCACCCACCCTTCCATCTGTATCTGTGTACCATGCTGTGTACTTTTACAGTGCGCATCTGTAAAAGTAACGAAACGAAATGTTTTTCGAAGTATAATTGATAAATGTTTCTATTTTTCGTCACTTATTCAATTTTATTTCATAGAAATAGTGTTTATTCAATAAATCACGTCAATTTTCTAATGCGCGTCATTTTGCACTGTTTAAGTATTTAAGGGAGAAAAAAAAAAAGAAAAAAAGACGGAACGGACTCGACCATAATCGTACCAGGGACCTTCAGGTCTCTGGCCGAAAGCGAAACCGCGGTGCCACCGAATCATCGAATGACAAAAGCGAAACTGCGGCGCCACTGAATCATCGAACAATTAGCAAAGTGATTGCTATATAACTGTATCAAATGTTTAAATAGAATTCTCTCGAAAATGCATGAGAGTTGACTGCTAATTTTTTGCCATTTCACTATACTATGGGTACCCTATAACTCATCAACATTTCATCAAAATCGGTGATCCCAACGTCTGAGCCTCCCCTTGTAAGAAAACTGAAATCATTTGGGAAATCTTTTTAAACTAACTGCATTAAATAAACTAATTCTATTTCCAATAGTTTTTAAACTGAAACAAGTTTTGTTTAGGAACAGAGCCATAGTTTAATTATTAAAAAGCTAACTGTAGCGAATCCTGGGGGGGGGGGAACTAGGGAGCTTCAGCCCCCCAAAAGAGATTGTTAAAGGGTACCATTCTGCTTTATTATACACTTTAAATAGCTAAAATGATCATATTTCATAACTTAGGCCCTCCCAAAAGCATGCACATTGGTTTAGACTAAAATTTTGATTCATAGTACATTTTAAATAAGCTTTTTTAAAAAAATAGCCCCTCCCAAAAGAAATTTCTGAATCCACCACTGAAGCTAGGTGTAATATTGTGATAAATATCACTTGGTGTAGCAGTGGAAAAAAAATCTAGTCAGAAGCAAATATAAACCTTACCCTCAGCGATAATTTTTCCATACCAGTAAATCACTAGTTTTTTAAAATTATTTTAGAGCTTTTTGATGCATGTTGCACATTATGAATTTTTTTATATAAAAGTTATAAACATAAAAATTGTTTCATAGCTATGTTTACTATATTTTAGATAAAATTAGCTATTGAAAAGGATATTTGTTCCCGTATTCTGTTTAAAACTGTGATGGATGGTATAATGTCTCCAGATCGGTATATGAACATCAGGTCTATGGATATTCTTGCACAGCTCTGCAGCTATGAACCAAATGAAGATATCATACCATCTTGTCTTGATGTTGAAGTAATGAACCTTCATATTTATTTTCTAGTCTTTCTTTAGTTAAAAAAAATAGTTTAAACTAAGTTGATTAATTATTTTAGGTGTATCAGCAAATGGTATCATTTCTTACTGTACATGATATAATGTTATTATTCTATACATTGGAAGCTTTGTATGCATTATCAGATCTTGGACGGTATGCCTGTGACAAGATTGTATATGTACATAGATGTATAGGTATGTATTTTCAGTTTATTTGTGTGTCATTGATTTTTGTTTAAATATAATTTTGTGATGTTTTACTTAAATTTGTATTTAACTTTTCAAATAAACTGTAAACTGTAGATTAAAAATAAGTGGACGTGCACCAAAATCATGAGAGATCTGAATGATACTAATTCCTAAAACATCTTTGCATGATACTTTATAGTGATGCACATAAAAAATATTGCTTGTTTTACAGCATAGCACTACTAGCATTAGGAGCACTACTTTTTCATTATATTCTTATTTATTCAAATTGTGTAAAGCTTTTAACTGTTGCATATAAAATAATTCAAAGTTTAAGTGCTTTTTATAAAAAATATACTGTATCATACATTTAAATTACCAATTGTTGATTTAGTTTCTGATAAAGTGCATTGTGTTAATGAAGATTGAGTGAAAGCCATTTACTAGGAATGCTTTAGTTCAGAGTGTTTCTTTCCCCTTTGGTTTGAAATTTTTATACATTTCTTTGGCCAAAGCTCCGATTTAGTCACCTGATTTCAATAATATTGATGTAAAGTTAAGGTAGTCTTTTTTAATACAGAATATTCTTAATGTTAATATCAGTATACATATTGATATTAATTAGTGTTTTAGATATGACATTATATTTAATACCAATAATAAAAAATTACTTTCCCTGAAGCCAGATTAAATTTGTATTTATGCAGAAGTATGTTTCAGTATTAGTTAATTTATCAATGTTTAACTCTGTAATTTACAGCTTAATTGTTGTTACAGATGTAAATAATTATTTTGTTGCTTGCTAAGTGTTTTTTAAAATGATAAAAGTTCTTCTGTTTGTTTATTTTATTGCTAGGAGCTTTAGTTAGTTTGCTTACACTTGAACCAAATCAGTATGGTCCCTCTGGACAGGTAAATATGAAAATTGTTGAAACTTTAGTACCTGCAGAACCTGATTTGGAACAAGAAGATAAGCCTGGTAATGTAATCTAATTCTTATTTTAAGTAATCCTAAATCAGTACTAAAAGCCTTATTAATATGTGTTTTAAAAAGAATGCATGAACTGCATGTATGCACACTTGTGCGTCTGTATCTGTGTATGTGTATACACGGACTGTTAAAAGAAAACTTGGGCCCAGAAAGTAGACATCTGTCTGGCTTCTTCTCCCCATAATGATCAAATTATTAATATTGTAAAACAGAAATAAAGTAATTTAAAAGCTAAGTGACGGATAGTTAAAATCATTTAAAAGCAGGTAAAAACACATTAAAATCCATTATGTAGCACTATCGGTGGCAGCCACCACCTTCTTCAGCACAGGTCTTAGTTCTAAATGGCCAGCTCTCTTCCTCAGCCAAAGGCGGATCCAGGGGGAGGGCGCAGGGGGCGCGCGCCCCTTCCGAGAAAAGTATATTTACACTAGGTAAATGGGGCTTTCACCAATATTGAGTGTTCTTTACACTAGATAAAATGAGTATTTACGATTTGCGCCCCCTCCGAAAAAAGTTTCTGGATCCGCCCTTGTCCTCAGCAGGAACATTTAGAACTAAGACCTGTACTGAAGAAGGTGGCGGCTGCCACCGATAGTGCTACATAACGGATTTTAATGTGTTTTTACCTGTTTTTAAATGAGAAATAAAGTATTTTTTCTTGCATTCTCTGCCAGTTTCAAATTTTTGTTTGAAAAGAAAACTATTAAATAGTTTAATGTTAGTCTTTATAATACAAATTATTAGCTTTCCCCCATCCCTCTTCATTTTCCGCTATAAATGGAGTGGAACTCCATTTTCTTTGTAATATGTGTAACCATTTTAACAGTTACTTCATTAGTGGATTGGGCACACTTCTGAAGATGATGATGTACTTCCTTATTTTCCCATGCCACTACTCCCCCCCGCCTCTTCCACACACACACTGAATTTAATACTGTGTGACTTTTCATTTTATGGCTAGTAAAATACCTAGTTTTTCACGCCCTTTTGCTACATGATTTAGCAAAACTGCTTAAAAGGATCATGTGTACTATCAATACCATTGATTGTTCCATGTTCAGTAGCGTCTGGCAGGAACTGGAATATTGCATTGGTGTATGGCATGTGACCAAGGTTTCACTCACGGAATGTCAAGGGATGTAAATAAAATACACTGTTTCTATATTTAGTAAAATTTTCTTTTCTGCTGTATTAGTCTTGAGTGTTTTACTTTAGCCTTCTGAAACCTCAGAGAAAAATATTAATAGCCCCATATGCATGCATACATACATATATATGTCGGGAGAAAGAGAATTAGTGAGTTAATGCTTATAGACTTTCATTATTCCATTTGTCACCAATAATGATTGCAGGTCTGTTTTTAATTACACAAATAATACTCAATTTATAAGTTAAAATAATTTACAAACATTTTTTAAAGCTAGAAGAAAGATTTTGGCTTTTTTTTTTTTTTTTTTTCCCAATGTGCTGAAAAAATAACTTTCTATCAAAAATTGAACAGCCGCAACAAAACTACAGTTAATCTGCAGTTAGTTCAAATTTGTATAATAAGAATATGTTTATCTATACTGAAAGAAGCAAATTTCTCTTTGAAATGTTGGGGTGCTCATTTTACTGTGAGTACAGTGGAAACTTCATCTTTGTCAGCAGTTTCTAAAGGACCCTGAATCATTGTTTGCATATAAGTTTTTGTTTTATAAATCTTGCTCCCAAAAATTCTACTCCAGTAGGAGCTTAAATGTTTATTAAATATTCTGATTTTCAGTTATATTTTCTTTTCTATTGTACCTTATTTCCCCTAATAAAGTTATAATAATAACTGAACAAAAATATAAAAAAAATAGTTAAAATGCAGGGATCGCGCTGACATTTGATAAAAGTGGGTCACAAAGGTCCATTATCTTGAGAGATATGGGTTTTTGCATATTCAAAACCCATTATGTGCATACTTTTTTGCATCACAGTCAAGAAAATTTGGGTAAATGACTCAGAAATCTGAGTAAACGTGAACCCTGAAATGATATGGGAAAGATACAATTAGAAATAAAAATTGAAAAATTAAAAATTATTTTTATTTCTAATTTTTAATGTTTTTGTAGTCAAATGTTTAGAGTGATCAATGTTAAAATTTTTAAGGATCCTTCTCTGAAAATAATGGGAAGAAATTACTTGATTTTTGGTTTTAATAGACAGAAGCAAGCAGTGAATTTCCAATTCATGTAATGACAGAGTTTAGTTAGTTTTTATTATAGTAAATAAATTAAATGTTAATCAGCCAAACTGAGTCAAATGCAAAATAAAGGGTTTAAGGGAGTACAGATGTGCCAAGTCTCAAGATTCTGGCCAGAGTGTCAAGCTTTTTGTTCCTATTTTGGACCTCATATTTTTTTTTCTTGATTTTCTCTGACTTTTTAACTGTTTAATTGAAAAATTGTTATTGGGGACAATTTCTTTCACCAGGTTCATATGAATAAGTTCATATTTCTTTCTAGTAGAGACAATAAGTATACTTTTATTATTTCTTTTAATCTAAAAATTTTTAAGCTGTATTTGATTAACAAAAAATATTTTGTTAAAAAGTTAAATATTAGTGTAATTTGTAGTATTATGAGGTATCTTTATACAGTATTTAGATTTAAATAACTTATCTGATATGTACTTTGAAAACTGTTTTATATTTTCTAATATTTTTCTGTCAAATTTTGAATTTAAATTGATTTTTTGTATAACTTTGAAAAAAGGATAATATCTACTTATTTAAGTTTATTGTATTTTAATTAAAAGATTACTGTACTCTTAGTTGTTACATGATAAAAATATATGCATAAGAAATATCAGGCTTTTGTCTTGTCATCAGAAAATTAGGTGATATCAGGCCTTTTCAGTTTAGAAACTTGGTATGTCTGAGAGTATATTTGATCATAAATGTATGAAAATGATTACCAGAGTTTCTAATGTACTTTATTTTATTCTTTTTAATTATATTTATTTTCAGTTGCTAAATCAAATGAACAGAGACCACCCTCATCTCCTTCTCCTGCCATGTCAGTTGCAAATGATGTAGATTCTGAAACATTTGCAAATAACTGGTAAAAACTTGAATTTTTCAGGACTAATGGAAAAACTGCAAAATATGTCAGTTTTTCTACCATATTCACATTGCTCATTCTGTTTTAGGTTAAAGTCAACCTACGAAATAGCTAATGGGTATTCAGTGTCTAGGAATGAAATCTATGCTGAGTATGTAAGCTTTTGTAGTAAAGCTGGAAGAAAAGGTGTTGTGAATGCCAACATTTTTGCTGCCTGTGTAAAGTAAGTCAGTTAATTTGCTTTTGAAAATCATTTTATTTTTTAAAAGTAATTTTTAAATACTAATAACTTTAGTGAATCCTTAAGAGAATTGTTACATATATATTTATCATGTGGCAATTAAAACATACTGCCAAAAAACCACTCTTGTTCATTTGTCTGCTTCAATTAATCTGCATGAGATCTTTAATTTTATGTTTTAATGGAGTGTACTGAAAGTTCACCCCCCTCCCTAAAATTAAACCCCAGAAATTTTTTTCATGCTTTCATCTTCTCAATTTATTTAACCTAGAACATGATACTCGTATATTACATTTATAACATAAATGACAAAATGAATCATAATGAGGCAGTCCCAAGTGATTTGATATTTTTAAGTTGTTAAAGCCCAAGAAAACAATCCTAATTTGATTTTTCTCTTGCCAGTTATTTTATTTTACTTTTTGATATAGTTATTTTATTTATTTTTTTTTTTATATTTTTTTTTTCGTAATAGAGGAAAATAAGTGAAAGAAATAAAAGCCACAATGATTTATAAAAAAGTTGACTGTTCAAGGTATTGGCTTGTAGTATAATGCCTCTAAGAAGCATGAGGCAGAGAACTGATATTGACCCCAGGACTTTTAAGTATACTAGGTTTAGACATTATTCAACTGGACAAAAGGTACCTACTTGCCTGACCTTCAAATGCCAAAGTGCAGCTTTTTGTGGTGGTAAAAGCATTTCCACAACACTGCACTTTCTAGTGTCAAAAGTTGGTGAAGAATGGGACACTTGTTGCAGACTTTGTATTGAGTGCCACCTATTATGGGTTTTGTTGCTGCACATTGCAGATTCTGTTAACCCATGTTGTGGACTTTGTTGTTGCATGCTGCAAACTTCGTTATAATGCATTTTGGACTTAGTATCAAGTACTACATACTGTCCTTTGCTGCTGCATATTGCAGATTTCTAGTTAAATGAAAAGAATGTTGTGCCAATGCAGGAGCTGGTATTAAATTAAGGCTTTCAGTGTTCAAGGTTAAGATATAATTCAGCTAGATGAAAGGTACTAACTTGTCCAACCTTGAAACTCCAAGTTGTAGCTAATTGAGATGGTGATTATGCATTTACCATATCCCTTTATCTATTATATAAATGCGAAAGTTTGTTTGTTTGTCCGGGAACTCCTCCCACACCATTCGACTGATCAGCTTGAAATTTTGCACATAAACATAAAACGACATAGAATAAACCATAGGCTGCTTCAAAATTCTGGAAATCCACCCGTTTCCCAATTATTTATGATTTTTCGCAATTTTCAGGGTAGAAAGCTACTCAAATGTCCGATTTCAGCACATTCGTGAGCATGTGTCGAAACAGTTGGTCGCAGACCTACCGAATTACGGCTTCACTAAGGCAGATCCTAACATGCTTCTAAGCGATTTTTTTGAAATTCGAATTAGAAAATGTTTTATTTTATGTTTTGTCCGATTTTTAGCGATTTTTCTCACTTAATACGCAATAATGCCGGTCATTACACTCACAAAAAAACGATATTTACATCGGATAGAGGAGAAAATTCTTTTTTAAAAACTGTTTGTTCGTACTTTGTAACATAATTTGCAGATTTTTGATAATTTTTCAAATAAAATTAAATTTGACTCTTTCGTAAAATATTATTAAAACTGCTGCATCTTGAGTTCTATCCATCATAACTTTTTTATATTTTGTCAAATGACGGAGCATACATTTTGCCCTCTTTTAAAAGAGAAACCAGAGGAAAATATAAATTAGGAGATTTTTTACGAATTTTAAAGTAAAGAAAGATTTTTATTTCAAAAGTGCTGCTTAGAAATTTCGGTATGATATCTTGTGGTTTGGTTGTCTTGGAGACAGTAACAATGATTAAAATTGCCAGTTGAAAAAAATAAATAAAATTACTTTAAAATACCTGAGTTTTCTCATGTGAAATGTGCATCATTTTGATGTCACGAGTTTAAAACCCCTTTTGAATTGAAACTCAATCAGAATAATGCACTCACAAGCAAAACATGTGCCACGCATGAAATAATTCTATATTTTATTTTACGTTGCCAGAAAAAGAATTGAATGCTGCAGGGATGTGCCAGCTGCTCCAATTGCTCCAAATTGTGCCAAATCAATCCTGATGTGCCAATCTGCTACAAAAAGATCGTTTTTGGACATTTTTGCTCCAAATTCAGCAACACTGCTACATTTTTTATTTTTCCACATGCGTTGAAAGCGTTTGTAAATCTCCCGAATTTTTACAAAAATCATCACACAGTCTAAGCATTCTAATTTCAATCTTTCTCTATCGATCTTAAAAATGAATATTTTTTCTTTGGCATCTCTTTGTTTAACTCCTATGCCTGAAGAGTAAAAATTGACCCCTGCTTTAAATTTAATTTTATATAAATTGGTAATTTTTTGTTACCAAATTTTTTATAAGCTGCTGATGGTAGTTAACCCATTTGTGCCCAGATGCTTTTGCGATTTTCTTCGATTTTTGCTAATACCAGCAATAATAGATAAATTTCTGATGTCAACTTCATGAACAAAGGATGATTTCTTTTAAAATCGTTATGTATAAAAATTGAAAGGTCAGCATCCTACTGAGTCATGTTGAAATATTTTGTGAGTTGAGGTTCAAAACTTATGAATAAAGGCTAAGAAATATAAGTAACGTTTTCGAATGATAGTGAAAATGCTGTCCCAAAAAAGGGACGCTATGCATAAATGGAATAAATATAGTTTAGTAAATATTGTATTTCTGATTTAAAATAGATATTTTGTATAGCAATGTATAAAATAACTGAATTTTTATATATTTCATAAGTTTCTGACTCTCCTTCCTCTTCACCCCCCCCCCTAAAAAAAAACTGGTTTTTGTTAAAATCTAAGATTTTTTAAGAACCCCCTTAATTTTCATTTTTTAGATTGGCATTCTTTAAAGAGATTTTCCTTTACCTCTAAACATAAATTTTGTATTTCAAAATTGACATTCTTGTGCTCCAAAAGTGACTTTTTTTGTGCTCCAAATTGCTCCAGAAATCTGTTTTTTCTTGCTCTAAATTGCTCCAGAAATGTCTTTTTTCTTGCTCCACTAATTGCTCCAAAATTTAATTTCAGCTGGCACATCCCTGATGCTGTTTTTTCACCAGTGAATTATCCAGCATTATTTTCAATTGAGATTTTAAACGGGACACATTTTCAAATCACAGGAAATATATTGTGGTGTTAAACAGAACCTGATTATGACCAACAGGGGGCCCCGGACATTGATGAATTTGGGGGCCCCCATCTATGAAATTTGTTTTATTTTTCATAAAATTTTGTTATAAAAAAAAAGAACAACATTTGAAATTGGGGGCCCTTTCGAGCTGGGGCCCCTGAGCAAAGTCCCGATTTGCCCATGTGATAATAGAGCCCTGGTGCTAAATACACCAATCTGACAAGAATTATGCGTAAAAATTATTGGAGAGCTGATTTAGTGGCACCATAAAGTGAAATGATTATTGTTTATGCTAATGCTTAAATTGTAAAGAATCACCAAAGAGTAAAAGACTACATTCGTGGCAAATATCTAAACAGTTTCTTTAAATTAAGCATTAACGGTTGCAAAATGAAAATATATTGTATTGGTATCAGTAAAAGATAGCATAAGTAATAGTAAGTAGATATGCTAAGGCAATATTGATCAAAGCACAATATACTGCATTAATAAATATTTCGTGAAACTAAGTCTTCTATTCATTTTTCAACAGCCGTATTACATCACAGCTAACTAAACATTAAGTAATTCTACGTCGCGGTAGTTTCGACAGAAAAGACTGTAACAGAACTTTCTTTTTTCTTGGAGATTATGTTTTTTCACAAGTAGTTATGATCACATTTTAGGAAAATGTTCTCTTCTTGCCTTGCGAAGAGCGGGTGCACAATTATTTAATTATAAAATAAAACGGTTCTCCACATCATGTAGTATCTAAGGTATTAAATGGCACAACTTAAATCTAAAAAAGAGTATGATGTAGAAATAAGACATTTTGAAAATTAGGAATTTTCACTGCAAACCATCACACTTTTCTTTTCTAATCACGAATGACACCGACATAGTTTTTTGCGTCATAATATTAACAAGGGTCTCAAGTCAGTACTTATACTAACTTTACAAATAACTAATGAGTAACTTTATGCCCAGAGTCAAATCATTTTCTTATTTTTAGATTCCAAATCACTGGAATCAATTTGAACTATACATTAGGGTGGATCGAAAAAACTTTTTTTCGAAATTCACATTGCCTGAGTCATTATACAGTGCCAAACTAGCTGAAACCAATTGTCTCCAAATTTCAGCTTAAAATGTTGACATCTTGAGGTTCCACACCTCAAGTGAATGTTTATATTGGCTTTTTTCATGTTTTTAATGATTTTTATGTAAAAAATATTTTTTTTTAAATTTAATATTTTACTAAATAATTCTTTAATTTATAAAATATTAATGAATTACTTTCTCATTAATAAATTGTTTTATTGAAATGTTACTGCCAGATATCAGATCTAGAAATGGCTTTTTGTACATAAAAAAAAGCAAATTGTACCCTGAGATCTACTAGATGGCAGCGCGTGTTCTAATCTAACTATTATATCATAACCCAATAAGGCACGTCACTTTTATTGTGTGGAATGATTCGTTTTTGCGATTGCCTTTGTTTGAACCACTTGTCTCCCCTTTGTAAGATTGAAGCAATGCGTTTTATTAATTTTGATTTATATTTGACAAAAAAATAATATGGAGTTTTGAATTTAAATATGACCACAACTAGAAGTGAAACGTTTTGCAGTGTTTTCGGAATTCCAGTACTATTGAAAGAGACAGTGTTACCACCAACGCATTCTGATTTAATGAAGCATTTCTTAATCACAAAAAATGATTTACTGTGGAATAAAGGGAACAAAAAGGATCCTTTAATAAAAGAGATCTTCAAAATTATTTCTTTGGACGTTGAAAGAATTTGGAGAAAGCCTCCTTGCCTGTGGTAAGTCACCAAGAAGTAATTCCTCTTATTAAAAATTATAATGAAAGATACGATCACAACTTAATTCTATACAAGTAGCACAGTCTTTGTACATCATATACTTCGTTGGATAAAGGACACAACTATTATGTAAGAAGTGAAGCTCTTTATATACTACTGTATCTGTGGAAGAGCATATTGTTATGTTGTCAGAGCCTGGTTCTGTTCACATAGGACATGTGACTCCGCATTCAGGCTCTAGTACTGATATTACCTGCACCATCATCAACTTTGTTACACAGAAAGAGATTACACTTTAGGATCTTGTTGCCATTGGGTGAGATGTACCGAATGTCAACAATGGGAAGAAAAATGGCATAGTTAGCTTGAAATCTTTGTTGGCCATAAATTGCACTGGTTTGTATGCTTATTGCGTACTAATGAACTACCTCTTCACCACCTTTTCCATAAGATTGACGGAAAGACATCTGGGCCACACCAGTTTTCTGGAACAATAGGAAAATTTCTGGAAATGTATGAAACGTTTGCTGTGACAAATTTTGTTTCTATTCCTGTTGCTCTGCCTGAAATTGATAAAAAAGACCTCAGTACAGACCAAAAGTACCTCTTCGATATTTCTAGGACAGTATGCTCGGGACAGTGCCATCCAGATTTGGGAAACAGAAGTGCAGGAAGGATGTCTCATTCAAGCTGACTCGCTACAGCGAACTGAATACTGCGCCTGTACGTGTCGACTGCCGAACCAACAGAATGCTTTAAACTCCTAGTAGACTATGTGATGAAGGTGTACGTGCCATCCTGGTTTGAAATCAAGAAAATCCCAGGAGCTACTCATGGAGCACGGAATGATGAAAAGAAGTTCATTCTTCCCAGAAGATTTTAAGTGAATCATTCATGAAGTTATTCAGAGGAACTGTTATTTTGCTCATTCTGAAAATTTTCTGTTGGCAATGCTGTTTGATGAAGGATCACATATTCGAGAATTTGACCTAAGAAGAATATTGAAAGCAAGAAAAGCTGACTGGAAGGGAAAAATATGCCAATTTGATCTTGTAACTATAAATTTCGAAGCAGAGTAGTATTTTCAGATGATTCACTGGGACAATCCTTTGGAACCACCAGCTACCATGAACCTCAGTGACGAAGACGTAGCAAGTAAGATCAGAAACGGTTCAGAATTTGAAATTGAGAAGCTCCCTTGCCCTTCTCAAGCAGTAGAAAGGCATGTAAGACTACTAACGCAAGCATCATTGGTAACATGTGGAGCAAAAGCCAGAGATGGATATGTTACAGTGAAAACCCGAAATAACTAGGGAAAACGCGTTCTGACTGAGTGCGTTAGGGAAAACCCGAATTAACTAGGCAAAACGCGTTTTATTCGAGTAGCGGTAGCACGTTTTTGAGGGCCCCTACAGAGGAGGCTTATTTTCCAGGGGGCCCCCTAAAGCTATGGCTAGACTCACTGATTTTTTTTGGATCTTGCAAAGAGCCAGTGTTAGCATATTTTCGAAAGGGGGTCCCCTACAGTGGTGGCTGGACCCCATGTTTTCCCATGTGAATTCAGGGATGTTAATGCTTTATCCACTAAAAATTGGATCTTGCTCTCCCTTCGAAAATATGCTATTGCTGGCCCTTTGCAAGACCCAAAAGTCCTCACTGTGTCTGGCCACCGCTGTAGGGGCCCCCCTCGAAAATATGCTAACGCTGGCCCTCTGCGAGACCCTTAAAAATATCAGTGTGTCCGGCAATCACTTCAAGGGGCCCCCTTGAAAATATGTTTACGCTGGCCCTTTGCAAGACCCCAAAAAACATCAGTGGGTTCGGCCACCATTGTAGGGGGCCCCCTGGAAAATATGCTAACGCTGGCCCCCTGCAAGACCCAAAGAAACATCAATGGGTCCGGTCATCACTTTAGGGGGCCCCTCGAAAATATGCTAACGTTGTCCCCTTGCGAGACCCAAAAAATCATCAGTGGGTCCGGCCACCGATGTAGGGGCCCCCTGGAAAATGTGCTAACGCTGGCCCTCTGCGAGACCCAAAAAATATCAGTGTGTCCGGCCATCACTTCAAGGGGGCCCCTCGAAAATATGCTAACGCTGGCCCTTTGCAAGACCCAAAAAACATCACTGGGTCCGGCCATAGCTTTAAGGAGCCCCCTCGAAAATATGATAACGCTGGACCCTTGCAAGTACCAAAAAAAAAACATCGATGGGTCCGGCCGTCGCTTTAGGAGGCCCCTCGAAAATATGCTAATGCTGTCCCTTTGCGAGACACAAACAAACATCAGTGGGCACCGCTGTAGGGGCCCCCTGGAAAATATGCTAACGCTGGTCCTTTGCGAGACCCAAAAAACATTAGGGAGTTTGTGCAGGCCCGGTTTCACTCGCAGTAACGCTAACGTTAAATGACATTGGACAATAAAGCGCATGCGCACGCATAAAATGCGAAACATGGTTGGTCAAAATACTCCATATAGCGGATAGTGTTAGCGTAGGAAGAGACGGTATGTACAAACTCCCTATTACTGTGTCCGGCTATCACTTAAGGGGGCTCCCTTGAAAATATGCTAAAGCTGGCCCTTTGCGAGACCCGAAAAAAATCAGTGGGTCCGGCCATTGCTGTACGGAGCCCCCTGGAAAATATGCCTCCGCTGTAGGGGCCCCTCGAAAACGTGCTACCGCTACTCCAATAAAACGGGTTTTCCCTAGTTAATTCAGGTTTTGCCTAGCGCTGCCAGTCAGAACGCATTTTGCCTAGTTAATTCGGGTTTTCCCTGATGCACTCAGTCAGAACGCGTTTTCCCTAGTTAATTCGGGTTTTGACTGATTTCGGGTTTTCACTGTAACAGATACATTCATTATGGAATCAAATCACGAAGGAACTACCAAAGTTCATTATTTTGCCCAGCATGTGGACTCCAAAATTGAAGACTGATTAAAGTAAAGTGTTTTATTAGTCAATATTACTCGAAAAGTAAATTTGGTATCATTTCCTTTTCTGTATTAGTGTGCTTTCTAAATATTAATTGTCTTTAAAAATGAAGTAATATGTAAATATTTAATAACTATGTATTCAAAATATACCCCAAAACTTATGACGCTTGGTTGTAAGTTAGTGACTTTTTTCTTTTTTCTTTCTTCCTTTCTTTTTTTTTTTTTTTTTTTGGTTTGTTCATGGCAATAAAACATTGCTGTACTGTTTCTCTTTAGTAGTTAGAACTGTTTTTGAGTCAGAAAATAAAGTTATTATAAACATTAAAATTAAATTTTAAAAAATTGATTTTTTTACTTTTTACGTTAACATTCCTTTCTTTGAGCCCAGTGTGGAACCTGAAGACAATCGGTGAATGGACTAGAATTTTTTTTCTGTGACTTTTTTGCCATACAACACCATTTGTTGAGTCAGGCAATATTAAAATTGAAAAAAAAATTTTGGCCATTTTCACTCCACCCTAGTTTCGCTCCCTAAAGTTCCAAAAAGTTTCGCTCCCTACCTTGCAGAGAATGGCATTCAGTTAGACAAGTTTTTTCTTTAAAAAAATATTTTGTCTTCAATTTGTTTGATAATTTTTGTTTGTAACAGGCTTTGCTTTGTTAAACAAATTTAAACTGATATTGGGAACTATTTTTCTATCAAAACAAATAAATAATATTTTATTTATTTGTTTTTCATCCAAGTAATTTACATTAATACATTTCATAAAATTAGCATATTTTGAAAGCAAGTTCTGTTATATTCATCTCAAGAATTTTTATTGATATTTTTCTTACAGGAATAGTTTTCCTACTTGTGGCTTGAAGAAAATTGAATCGGGAACTGGAATAATTACTTTTCATCATAATGGGATAAGAAAGAAAGTCAGCACAACACAAATAGGACTTCCTTTAGCCAAAACTATTAATAATACTAACTTATTACGCAAAGGTATGATATAAATAAGTCTCTTTTTTAGATAAGTGTTTGCTAGAGAAGTAAAATACAGCTACAACATATTGTGATAAGTAAATAAGTGATAAACTTTTTATAAATACAGTAAATAACAGAATAAAGATTGGTTTTGGTGGCATTCATTGATTATTTAAACGAATCTCTTTTTTCCAAGTATTTTAAGTATGATATAATGTTTTATATAAACTTAAAGTTTATATAAAACATTAAGAGCTTAACAACATGGATAAAGTTATAAGATCCCCCCCTTTTTTTTTTAGTTTGTGTTTATTTTATCCATCTGAGCAAGCAGGTCAAACAAAGAAATGTCTTTCATACATTTGTTATGCGTATATTGTAACCAAATGATAAAATACTTGCATTAAAATTAAACTGTGTATGCTGTGGCTAAACTTTTTAACTTCCATCGATTTTTTTAATTAGGAGAGAGTAATTTTTCTCATCTGAAATCAATGTGAAAATTTTCTGTCAAATTTTTTTTTTTCTGTCACAGTGTGCAGTTTTAATACAAAAACTTAATAAGAAAGGTAAATGGCATAAATTCATTAGGAAGTTTAACATAAACTATTGATTTTCTTAAATCATGTTATAAATATTCCATTTACTTTTGCAAAGATTGTTCACTAGTTTGACAAAAGAAACATATCTATGCACAAACTGTTTGTCCATGGTGGTTGACAATAGCAGATATGATTTTATTGGAATTAGTCTTATTTCAATAGTATCTTGATGTAACTGTTTTGAGTAAATCTCGAGTACTCAAGCATTTGACTGCATCGTATAATGGGATTTATCAACAATGATAATACAATATAAAAAATTCTTGTGTAAATACCATCTGCTTTCTCAATGAAAAAAAAAGTTGATAAATTAACAAAAGATCCTACTCCTAAACTCATGAATTAAACTAAAGATCTTATAAAAAATGAAAACTGTCCTAAATACAATCCCTCTTATTCATGACAGTACTACCACAATAACTCCTAGATTATTTGCAAAATATTAAGAACTCCTCACCCATTCCATTCAATAATCAGCAAATGCAAAGGCTCTAAATACACACTAGAAAAGTGCATGAAAAATATTTTACACAAAATAATACCTTACTGAGATAGTACTCTAACCTTCACCTTAAGAAAGGTAAAATAATGGTCAGTTTTGATGTAATCAACCTTCACCCTTCAAATAAAAGAAATATGGAACAATAAAACTAAAGAAAAAACAAAGTTGAGGAAATTTATAATATAAAATAGCTGAAACCCAAATTAATGCAAATAACCAAATGTTATCAAACTCATACTTCCAATTGAATGAACAATTTTGCCAACATAGGAGTACCTATGGGCTCCCTGATATCAGGCGTAGTCGTAGATTGAAAAATGAGATTAATAGAAAAAGCAATAAAAATGAATTTCAATGCAAGAATAAAAACCTGGTGGCATCATCTAGACAATACTTTTGCTATACAGTAAAACCTCATTATAGCGATATTCAAAATAACAATAAATCCCTGTATAACGATAATATTTTGCAGTCCCGTGGAATTTCTATACAATATATAATCTCTCCTTCATGTAGATGTATTCCTCAAGAACAATAATTTCATTTAGTCTCTTAAGCATCATCATATCAAAGTTTTATCGTAGTTGAAACTGATGATATGGATAACCTATTAATGAACTTTAATATTGCTGTCTATAACATTTAATTTTTATTCACCTATGAAACTCAAAACAGACATCAAAATAATCCACAATAAACCCAACAACTTCATAACTATGACGTACCAAAATCCAACCAAACAATAATGGAACAGTCAATTATAATTTGAAAACCACCTTTGATCTATAAAATTGCTACAATAATATGCTCGTAGATCAATTGGGCCATTAAAATTTGCTCCATTGACTTACTATTAAACGAAGATATGAACTTCATGAAGAGTAATGTAAAGACACTAGCTATCACAAAAATCTAGTTAAAAGCTTATAAGTACAGATTTAAAAAAAAAAAAAAAATGATGATAGGCCAACTGAAAAAAGTAAATATACCACAGCTATCCCAGAGGAGCTGGCACAAAAATATTTTGGGTAGCCAATAAAAAAGGAATCAAAATAGCAATAAAACAAAATGTGAATATATTTAAAAGAACTAGAATGGATAAAGACTTAATAAAAAAGGGGAAACTGCTGGTATTTATGGAATAAACATAACATTTAATGATACTAAGAAAAACCGATGCTATATTAGTATAACCAAAAGGAAAATTAAAGAAAGAAAAAAAGAACATGAAGCAGATTTAAAATTTTGAAAATTAAACATAGCGCTATCTCATATTGCTAAAAAGGAAAACAACAATAGATCTAAACAACAGAAAAAATAGCAAATTATCAAAATAAAAGTTAGTTTTTATTGCAAAACAATCTAAATAATTTCAGCCCATGAAGCTATTAATGACATAGCACATGCTTTTACTAACGAAAGATGGTGCTACGTAGTGCTTGAACAGGAACGAAGAATCACACCATACTAAAAGGCAGTACAAGCAATGACTATGGTCACAGATGGTGACTGAAAAGTGCTTCCTCACAGTATTTTTAACTCAGGTTTTTAAGGTAGCTGATTTTATGATTTTCTTAATTCTTTTTATGGCATTCAGAGCATCATTTTAAATATGCTTGATATTTCAGTTGTGTGTTTAGGCTGAAAGTATATGCTTCTTTGTATGGTATGGTTTTCAATTAACTGAATAATTAGAAAGAACTTAAAAAATCTTTGGAATTCCAATCTAACTATATGTACAAATTTTTGTGTTAAGCAGATATTTTCTGAAATCAAAACCTGTTGATATTTGAATATTTTTAAATGGTTTAATTTTTTTATGATATTTAAGCATATTAATGTTACTCATTCCAGTTTTTCAATGCAAAACTATTGCATTTTATCTTGGCTTGTTATAAGTTTACTATTCACTTACATTCAGTGGTGTAGCCAGAAATTTTTCATGAGTGGGGGGTTACGACTACTCCAACTCACATACATGTATATGTGTGTGTGATAAGGGAGTGAAGAATATACATTAATTGAAGAATATACATGGCAAAAAATTCTTCCTGGGGGGGGATCACAACCCCTCATCTCCCTCCCTGCTACGCCACTGCTTACATTGAATTTGCTGTATGCTGTGTTATATTGGTTATCTTTTGAGTTCTGAACAGACAAACAACTTTTTTTGTCAGATTTACAAACCCTTCATGTGTTATTTTTTTTTTCTAACTAATTGTAACTTATCCTTAAATGTGTTGTATTTTATATCATTTATAATTTTATGGTATATGCTCTCTACTTTAAGGATATCTTGAAATCTATGTTAAAGTATATTTCCAGTACATATCTTTTATTGATACTTTATTGCTAATCTTTAGGTCATAAGTTTCTTTCATTTGGCAATAGTTTCCAAAATTATATATAATGCATTTACTTATCTGTGTGTGTTTATTATTAGAAAATAAATATTTTGGCTATATATTGTGTGATATAAAATGAAAACTTGTGTCATATTCATTTGTGTTTTAGTATGCTTTAATTTGCTGTTATTCTATTTTGTTTTTTTAGTTCCTCCATCAGTACCAGTTTCTTGTAAACTGGGCCAAAAGCAGTCACATAGTCCTATTCTTAAAGCCCAGTTATCTGCTCCTCCTAGAGGTGGTGTAACCTCACCTCCTTTGAAACGCCCACCTCCGTGTGCTTCACATGGACAAAAAAGTATTTCTCAATCTCCTGTGCCTAAATCTGTGCCACCAAATGCAACTGTTACACCTGTGGTTCCAACTACTTCAGGTTCAAGTACTTTAATCAAAAGCCTTTTGGCAAATAAAGTGCAACAAAGAAACTTACATCGGCAAGTTGTGCCACAAAATGTACCAAAAATGGTTATTTATTCTCCAGAGAAAGTTAATTCACTTAATGCATCTACTACAGTAGTTCGGTGTATCAGACCAGGTGCTTTGACAAGTGTAAATATTGGTACGCAAATAAGGACTCCTTTTCCAGGCCATATGTTTCCTAATAAAGGAAGGTTTATTACCTCTTCCAGTCCTAGAGTAATAAAGTCTCCAGTTGTGACATCCAAAATGGAACCAAAAATAATTAAACAGGCTGTCTCTTCTAATGTTTCTACTGCACGTTTAAATGGTGTTCAAAGAGATGTTCAAATGGAGGTTAGTTTAACTAGTTATACTTTTAACCATTATGCCTCGTTTACTCTCAGCCCACTTTTGCAGCAGTGAGCAGAAGAAACAAAAGTAACATGCCTGTGAACATCTCACTCGTCCTGCTCATGCCATGACCTTTCTTGTTGATTTTCCTGCCATGCTTGCTCCCCCTTGAAGGGATTTTAAAGCAGTAAGATGGGAAGTGCAGTAGAAAACTACTGTGGGAGAAGGCACACATGTAAAACCCTCACTGCTTTTGCAGCTGCTGCAAAAGTGTTCCCCGGAGAAAAAGCGGGAAAGGCTGAATGTAAATGGCATATTGGAAGGTAACTTGTCATAAAGTTAAAATGTGAGATTCTTGTAATCTGTTTCATTATAAGATGTTTATCATTTATTTTTCAATGTTTGAATTTTATATCTTATAAAGTTTACATAACTCATAAGTTAAAGAAAATTATGAATTTTAAAGCTTAGTTTAATGAACTTGCTTGTATATAAGTTTAATTTAGTGAACTGTGATATCCAGTGCTGGCAAAAAAAAAAGACATTAATTTGGTAGTATTATTGTTGGCAGTTAAATTGTGGGGGAAAAAAGCATGTTTTCATGGAAATACGGGTGTGGGTAATGATGGTGCTATTAGTTTAGAATGTACAGTGTTTTCACTAGAGCTCAAGAACGTGCGATTCTTGCATTTTTTTTTTTTTTCCTTGCATTAAAAAATTATTACTTCGAGACATTCGCGAACCCTACAAATCGGTTTCTGAAAGAAAAGAAAAGAATGAAGAACACAGAGTGTAAAAGTGGATTCTCAAGAACTCTTAACCCTCTGATGTTCGGGCGAGCTTTCAATTAGAGCCTCCAGAAGTCCACACCCGTCCAAAATTTGAAGAATGTTGCCTTCCCCTTTTTAGAAATTATCTGATAGGAGTTTACTACTGGTGGTGCTGAAAATCCACATTTCCTTGAGAGCTGGCGTTTATGATGACCGTGCCAAAGAATGACTGGGGAAATTTTCATGTGAAGAAAAAAGAGAAAATACATCTGGGGGCATGGGAGGTATTTGCGCCTCCTGTATCTGCTATTGTCCAGCAACCGTAAAAAGTTCCGCCTGCTGCAAGGAAGGGGAAGGAAGTATTACTTTCTTTCAGCTGGCCTTTGACCACCAGAGGGTTAAGTCTATAAAATTAAAAAAAGGGGGTATGGTTCCTGGGGACAGCCCGGTCCTGGGGATCTTCAACTGGGTTACATTTATTGCATGAAACGGCACCTGATTTAGACTTGGAGGTCCTGGTACATGTAATAAAAATAACTAAAAATCTTAAATACCTTGATTTTGGATGTTTACCTGAAACAGGAATAGATACTTATAAATATCTTACCACTAGATATTTACCCAATCCAACACTATTAGTGAAAAATTCTCACCTATTCTTCCTGTAATGAAAACCCTGAACGCGGGGAGGTTTTATGGTATTACGGATTGTCAGTGATAAAGAAAAATATTGGAAAACCTAGATTAGTAAGGAAATTTTACTTCAACAGAAAAAATTGGGGACAGTTGTACATTTTGGCTATAAACCTGGAAAACCTTGAAGTATGACATAAAATTATCTGAAGTCTGCATTTGTAAGCTAATTTGTTTTCTGTATGTATGAAAAAAAAAATAAAAATAAATTATCATAAGTGTATAAAAGTGGCAGATGCCGTATATATATCTATCTCTCTCTCTCTCTCTCTATATATATATATATATATATTGAGGGGGGGGGCTAGTTAAGAGAAAAAAAAGAAAAAACTTTTTTAAGCTAAAGAGACTGTACAATAAAACAAAATATTACCCTAAAGCAATATATATATATGTATTTTTTTCAAACTAAGGCATCTTAAAAAAATCAGCATCTGCCATGCCAACAGTGCACACCTATATGAAGTCATATTTTGAGCATTTTATTATCCCTGAATGGCAAAAACCTCCCAGCGTTCTGAACTAATATTATGATTATTGTCCTCGCTGCATTTCCATGAAAAAAAGCACAATTTAGCTGTCAACATTATTACTGCCGAATTGAAATGTCAATGTTTTCTTTGCTGGCACTCTAGTTTAAGTGTATATAACTTTTTTTAATTATATCAGATTTGGAACATGACCATGACTCAGAAATTGTGCACCTCCAGCTGTGCTATGATGCTTGTACTTGAACATTTGCGTTTTAACTGTTTGCTTTCAAACTGTCTTGTATATTAATTTGATATGCGGAGAATGATTCTTGTTTAAGAAAGAATTATTATCAGCGATTCTTTCATTTTGTTCTGTCTTACTATTGCATCTTAAACTCCTCCCTTCTCCCAGGGTTGTTATGATTTTGCCCAATCCAAAAAAACCCGGGTGGGTTTTTTCGAAAAAGCCCACTTGAAAAGACCCAACTGGGTTTTTTCAAAATTTCAACTTTAATTATGTAGATAATACATCTCTTAATATCAGTATACCACTCATAAAGTTTATAAACAGCTCCCTACCTCCCTCCACACCACCACTACCTAAGGGGGAAAAAAAATCAAAGACTTCACATAGGCATAAAAGCTTTCTAGAGTAAAATTTTAAGCCTATCTGTATGAAAATGAATAAGGATTTTTTTTAACCATAAAAAATAATTAGTTTAAAAAGTTCTAATTAAGCACTAGTATATCACTATTAAAATTATTACTAATAATCAATTGATTTAAGAGCAAGCCATGATTGAGGTTGCTATAGTTATTGATTTATGCATTTTTTTTGTATGATTAATACTTGTAATTAGTTATTACTATTAATTTAACTATTTTATTTATAATTGATTTTTGCAATCAATTAGTTGCTTTAAGTTGTATTTAGTAATAAGCAATTTTTTTTTAACAAATATTCTGAAAACCCAAACGGTGGGTTGGGTTTTTTTTTCTGAAAAAATTTGGGTTTTTAACAACCCTGCCCCCTCCTCCAATAAACATGTATCTATTAAAATATGGATTTTACAATTAAAAAAATTGCTTAAGGATAAAGAGATTGCTTTAGAAGAAGGTATTCAGACTATATTTTTTTTTCTAAAATCATAAAAAATAAAAAGCTTTCCACACTAATAGTCCCCCCCCCCTAAATGAAATATAGTTGATTTAGTACAGTTTTGGAATTGGCTACAAATTTCTTAGTAGACTGCTATATGATCTACAGAAGCAGAACTGTTAAGTAAATGTTCCCTTTCTTTATTTCTAAGAAACTACAGAAACTTTTGATTAGATTATGAAATGGAAAGTAATTAACCTTTTTTATGGATTTAATAATTGTGATTAATATTCAATAAAAGGTGCCTTGGTTGTAGACTGGCTAAAGCACTATTCTACCATACCTTGGGTCTCGATTCAATTCCTAACATGGATTTGGCTGTCATTTCATCCATTCCATTATAGAAGGCAACACTGATCCATCTATTAGGTGTCTTTCATAATGAAGTGACAAACAATGCAAGCCTTAGTAGTGGCCAATGCCCATGAATGGTTGAATTTTAATCTTGTCCATATTGTTCAGGGCCTTAAACATGAAAAAGTGTGTAAAATACCAGTCTTTCTTTTAAAGGGGGGGGGGAACAGAAAATGATTTTAAAGGATGACACATAACTTTGCTTAAGGCTATTAGATTTAATTTTGTTGGCTGGAATTATCTTTGATTGAACTTTTGATTTACAGCTTCAGTGGTAACACCTAGCACTAGTGTTTAATGATCACTGGTTTCTTAATGAAAAAGTAACATTTTTATTATTTCTCTATTCTAATGAGACCATTCATTTATAAAACATATCTAAAGAGAGGCTTCTCTGCTTATGGGAGAAATAAAGCTGTTATATAAAATAATAAAAATAAAGCTTTTGGGGCTCAACTTAAATGATGGGGGTAATTTGTTTAGAGAAAGAATTTTTTTGTTTTAATCTAGCTGTAGCGTTTTCTTACACTTTATTGTTAGTTTTTTTACCCACAAGTGTTATTTAAAAAAAAAAAACCAAAGCAAAGTATGATTTTACTGTAAATCCAGAAACAGTGTGATTAGAACGATCGCTTGTTTGTTTAAAAGTTAATCAGTAACTACTAAAATGCATTTACTTACCATATTTTTCACTACTGGAAAGCTTCATAAACAGTATGTAATTCTTTAGATCATTACTGTTTTTATATTTCTGGATTTGCATGTTCAATTAATTAAAAGTACTTGTAAATACAGTAAATTATAGATATAATACCCTGTTGTTGTAAGGGACATGCCTTATCCACATTTTATAATCTATACGTCATTATATACAAATAGGACCATAGAAGAGACAGAACTTTAAATTTTATGGTAGTTTGAGCAAGGAAACATTCTTGCACATATAAAGTAAGTTATTATGGGTGTGATTTGGCCATAGTAGAGATAAAATTTTCTTAAAAAACGCTTTTCTGGTGATTTTTTTACTGTTTTAAACTAAATTTTCCAAAGTTGAAACTTTCAAAAGTGTGGTGGTTATTTTACTTTGGATTTACTTTCCCTGGACATTATATCTAAACACACAGTATTTTGAACCACACTATTTCAGGCTTTTACTGTGTATTTTTCATTTACTTAATCATTTTGGAAAATCAATTTAGTTACCTAATAATTTTATTAATTAATTTATTTTTTCCCATAGTAGTGTTTTATGTCTGAAATTTTTATTAAAAGATGCATTGATATAGTGATAAAAATGATTTTTTTAAATACATCTATTTTATTGATGATAATAGTGAAGTTTTTTTTTTTTAATGTAGATTTGTGCTCAGGATGATGACTCCAAAAGCTCAGATGTGATTTTTTCACAAATAACTCAAGCCAATTGTGTACAAAACCATATTACTAGTGATTCTTCCATCATTAAAAACTCAGCATCATTAAATAGTGATAAGTTACAGTGTTCTAAAGATACTAACTTGAGTAATGATGTGGGGAACTGCTTTTCTCAAATTCAGGAGAATTCTGTTATGCATAGATTAGCAAATACAAATGATTTAGCTAAATCAACTGGAAATCTCCATGTGAAATCTAAGCCATCATCACAGGGATTTTCATCTCCTAAAGAGCAAAATGGTTCTAATGTTACTTATGTAAATAATAACAGTTCAATGAATAGTCTTTCTATAGCACATCCTGTTAAAAATTCGCCAAAGAATATTTCCTCATCTTCAAGTATTCTCAAGTCTGTTTTGGGTGATTTAGATTCAAAGACTGATGATCTCTCAAATCAACAATTACAAAAAGATAAAATTTGTAAAAGAGCTCCTCTTTTAAATGGTCTCCTTGATAAAGGAAAAGTACCTTTGCCTGGAGATCTTCAGTCAAAAACTGTTATTCAAAATGGAAATAAATCTAATGTTAATACTGAAATGAAATTGGGTGAAAGTAACTCTTCCACCACTTTTGTGCAATCAAGTTTGAATTCTACAGCTATACCAGTTTCATCTGTGAATTCTGTTTCTTCACCTCAGTTGAATTCAGTGTTACCTGCTTCATCATTAAACTCTGTTCACACACCAAACTCATTAAACTCTGCCATTCTTCCACCGCCATCATCTCAAACATCATGCTCATTAAACTCATCTGTTACACATGTGTCAACATTAAATTCATCTGTCTCGCCTACTGTTTTAAATTCTTCTGTATTACCTGCTACTGCATTTCACTCTAGTGGGGACAATCTTATGCAAATTTGTACAGGTCAAACAACATTGTCTGGTACAATTGAGGTTCAACCTGATCAAAAGGGTGTTGTAAGACTTCACATTGAAAGTCCAGAAAACTCTAATCAAGGATCTGATTTGTCCTCAATATCAGATATTGCTCGGACTTTAGAATGTGCATCAAAAGCAATATCAAAAACAAATGCTGAATGCAACACGCAAGTGCCTTATTCTGGCACTTGTGAAACTACAGCAACTGTGACTGTTATCACTACAAACACTTCTACATTAGCTAGGACAAGTCAGCAAATCATTGTAGTTACTCCATCATTAAACCAACCACAACTTCACATTCAGTCACCTAACATTAAGTTTAGAATCCTACATAGTACACCAAAAGCGGAAGAATCTGTTGATTTAAAAGGCATTTCAAAAGTTAATGTTAATCAAGTGAATCAAATACGGCAACCTGCCCCTGAAACTCCCTCCATTTCTACTGCCAGTTTGAAAAGGCCGTCCAGTGATACAGGTACAATCTCCATAACTCCTGATGCAAAAAAATCACGTATTGACACTAAAACTCCATTGTTAGAAGCTACTCTCAGACTGCCCACCCCAGTGCCATGTACAGTTGCAAATGCCAAATCATTCCAAGAGACTCAATCATATTTAATAAAACCTTCAACAATAGATAATCTTGGGTCAACGCCAAAGCTTACTACTGCAAAGGCAGTAGCTGTGCCTGTCCAAAATGTAGACTTTCCCAGTGAAAGAGAAGCAAAAACATTTTCTGGTTTATCTTCTGCAAGTGATAATCCTTCACTCTCATCACCTCCACAAGTACCTCCAAGATCAATTTCTAGTGCAAAACTAGAATATATGTGTGAATGGAAAGATTGTGGTTTGTAAGTATTTACATTACTTTTTTTATTTATTTACTATTTTTTCGAAGTGAAAACTTCTTTAGGCGCATTGGGCACTTACGGGATGGAGAAAAAACATTGAATTGGCATGACCGTCATGCTGATATACATGTGGAGAAAAAGTGAATTGTGACGTCATTGAATTTTTGTGCTGCCATCATATGTAAGAAATTTAACTTACTTTTAAACTGCGTCCTTTTTGCTTCTGCAGTATGGTACCGCACTTGGTATTTGACGAAGGTTCCACAGATTCAAAAAATTCCGGGAAAGCTGATAAGCTGACTTAAATTTCGAAATTTGAATTGTTTTAGAAGATATTAATAAAAAACTGAAAAAATAAACAATGGTTGCAAGATTTGCCAACATAAAATCATTCATACGTTTTGCAACAAAGCAATTCCAACTATGTAGAATCGCGTGAAATTGACAAACATGAAGTAGAATTGTACCAATTTTATGCCAAATTAAAAAGTATATGAAATAAATAACTAAGTGTGTTACACAAAGTCGACAATTTTCAAATAGTAAGTTCTCTTAGACAACAGGAGTTTAGAATTAGTGATTATTCGTTTTTCCAAAACAGAATAGCTAATTGTAACTGATTTAAAAAGGTGCCATCTTGGCATTAGGTATGATCTGGCAAAATTATCTCTCCAAGCAGGGTGAATCTAAACCGAGAGTTCCAAAATGTTAGAACCCAGTATCTTATAAATGAAAAATAATTAAAATGCAGATTATTTTAAAGGCGGTTAGGTTCAGCTTGGGTATTTGTTACCAGTAGAAATATTTGGTGGCGTTAACTATGCCATTATAGCAGTTATAGTACAGATTGGATATTTGCCAGCTTGATGAGATGATATATTTGGTGGTGCTAAATATGACAATCTGCAAAGGTTTATGTATATCACTATATTGATAAGTTTTCCTGGTAACCTTACATGAGACGTAATTATTGGTTATGAGTATGCGTAAATCGCCAAATAAAGAAAAACCACCTTTGGTGGCAAGCTATCCTATCTAATCCATAGTTTTTGTCAAAGAAAACATATGAAGTACTGTTTTCTTAAAACAAATTATTAAGTATACATATACGTAAGTTGCCAAATTATGAAAAATCGCCATGGGTGGCAAACACGCAAGGTGTCCTATAGGTTTTACATTAAAAATACAGTTAAGTCAGATGTTCTGATTTTATTATGCTTTAGCTCCTACTTAATGTAACTATTGAATGACAACATTAAATATCATTGTGTTTCTGAGGAGTGCAAATAATTTTTCCAGCGATTATATGCAGAGTCTGCACTCCAAGTGGAGTATAGCTCAGGACCCATACAACACAGATTCCTATAACATGGAAAGTATCTACCGTGTTATAGGGGGTCTACTGTAGTATGAAGTTTAAATTTTTATGTACCAATGAACATGCAAGAACCAAGCAATATGTATCTTAGTAACATTCTATCTGATCCAATCTTTGGGTTTTGTCTGTTGAAATTATGCTCTTTTTATGAATAAGCCTTATTAGGGGCCGAATGCCTTGTACAAAAAGCGAGCATAGCGAGTCTAGTGGCCTTCGCCCCTACTACTTTCAAAATATTAAAAAATATCCACTTTTTATGCCCAAATTGTGTACAATCTTTATGTTTTTGCAAAAAATGTGCAGACTTTTTCTAGCTGGGTAGGTGCTATAATTTTCGATTATTTGTTTAAAAAACTTCTGAGTTTGGATAGCTATAAACCCTGTAAAAGTCAAACTAAATTATATAGTTAAATATTTTAAATATAATATTACTCTTTTTAACTGGAAAATGTTTTGTCTCCCATAATTTATATGAAGAGTTAGAAAATAAGACCCTTTCAGTTATATGTGGCTCTCAGTTATGCACAATTTGAAACTGGACCCTTAAAACACATGTATGTGAGAGATGACTGTATTTGGAAATATAAATGCTAGTTGTTAGAAACTATCCCTATCTTTTTCATAGAATGGAATTTAGAAAATGCTACTATAGTAGAATATCTGAAATTAACAAAACTGGCAGGATTTGTTAATTTATATTAGACAAATGTTTATTTGTGCATGAAATAATAATTTTTTAATACTGTTATATTTTCATACTGCGGCTGGTTCAGTGGGCATTTACAGTACTGGCATTTTCACAGTGCTAAACAGTGTTTTAGTTGACTAATAAAAATAAAATATTCTGAAAATATTTATTATTTTAGTACATTTTTTAAATTTCTTGAAGTTCACTATAAATCTATAAACTTCATATAATATATTTATATGAAGTTTTCTATTTCATATTAAGGCAAGTTGGAGTGTTTAGGCTGATTAATTTTATTTTTTTACCAACTAGGCAAAAAATTCCAGAGCTGGGGATCGAACCTAGGACTGCCGCTTAACGTGCGGGTGCTCTACCACTGAGCTTCTCTGGGACGATTCCCAGATGAAATTTCTCGCATTAGAACCGTTGGCATTTATCATCTTCATCTGCAAACCACAGATGGAACAGATGAAACAATTAATTCGTGACAACTCCGTTACGCTGCGGAAATTATACATATTTTAGAAAGAGATTTTATCAACCTTTCAAGTATATTAAGGCAAGTTGGAGTGTTTAGGCTGATTAATTTTATTTTTTACCAACTAGGTGAAAAATTCCAGAGCTGGGGATCGAACCCAGGACTGCCGCTTAACGTGCGGGTGCTCTACCACTGAGCTACTCTGGGACGATTCCCAGATGAAATTTCTCGCATTAGAACCGTTGGCATTTATCATCTTCATCTGCAAACCACGGATGGAACAGATGAAACAATTAATTCGCGACAACTCCGTTACGCTGCGGAAATTATACATACTTTAGAAAGAGGTTTTATCAACCTTTCAAGTATATTAAGGCAAGTTGGAGTGTTTAGGCTGATTAATTTTATTTTTTCGAAAAAATAAAATTAATCAGCCTAAACACTCCAACTTGCCTTAATATACTTGAAAGGTTGACAAAATCTCTTTCTAAATATGTATAATTTCTGCAGCGTAACGGAGTTGTCGCGAATTAATTGTTTCATCTGTTCCATCTGTGGTTTGCAGATGAAGATGATAAATGCCAACGGTTCTAATGCGAGAAATTTCATCTGGGAATCATCCCAGAGTAGCTCAGTGGTAGAGCACCCGCACGTTAAGCGGCAGTCTGGATTCGATCCCCAGCTCTGGAATTTTTCGCCTAGTTGGTAAAAAAATAAAATTAATCAGCCTAAACACTCCAACTTGCCTTAATATACTTGAAAGGTTGATAAAATCTCTTTCTAAAATATGTTTTCTATTTCATTTTACATGAACAACTTCTTCAAATTAATGTATTACCAGTTATAGTAATGTATTGTTACATCATGAATTCAGATATTTATTAGTGCAATTATCTATTTCATTCATTTTATGAATTAATACATTTCTTTTAGCTCAATAAAAGTAATTATGTTTTGTACTTCATATACTTCTTCTATTAATTACAAATTTTCATTCTAAACAGAAAATTTTCAAATCCTGGTTCAGTATTTCTCCATGCAAGTAAAGTTCATACTCCTCCATGTAATGATGATATGATATGTTTGTGGGAAGGCTGTGATTCTATGAAAAGAAGAAGATTTTCTCTTCTGACGCATTTACAAGTAATTCAGTCTACTTTTACACTAAGAAATATTAAAATATAGTCAATGATGTTTTGCATATTTTACTGTGTATGTAAAAAACTTGTAACTCTCTTTCTTAAAAAAATGTCTTTTATCTTTTACTTAAAAAAGTAATATTTAATATAAAATTTAACACCAAGTAAATTGCAAATAATTATTAAAGTTGATTCTTAATAAGCTAATAAATATTTTGAAAATTTATAAAAGCGTGCTATCATTACATTTGTATACTATTAATTTCTTATTTTGTGAGTTTTATTTATGGGAATTTTAAGTTTAATATGTTATGGAAAAGTTAAGTATTAATATTTATTTTTAACTACAGTAAAGAGTGCTTTAATGGAAAAGGATTTTCATTTCCATTTAAATCAACTCTTACTTTAAATTACTAAGTTTACTTATTTAAAAGCTCTTAAATACCATTGAATATTTTATTTATGTATTTATTTATTTTTAGAATAAATATTTGCTTTTTCATTAAATGCATGCGCATACACCCCCACACAGACGTAAATATTAGGTTGGAGTGAAAAAAATCAAAAGTTATATAATTGAAACGTAATAGTGTGGGAAAGTTGCCATTGGTAATAACAAATATAAATCTGCAAAATTTTAAACTAACTGGTTAATATTTTTTTGCCACCACAAGAGGGTTGAAGTTTCAAATAACATGGTTTATACAAAAAATATACAAGCTATCCAAACATCGTAATGCATTTTCTAACAGAACATAATAGCTCGAGTTGTATGCTAGCAGGCCCCAGTTAAATTTCATTATGGAGAAATCGGACCTTTTCTGCTGCAAGGGAGCAAAAATTTTGAATAAGCAGACAATTGTTGTAAATTGATGTGTAATAATAAGTATAAATGTCCATTGCTTTTCAAAATTACTTGTATTATACTGGAAATTAAAAAGGCATTTACCCATTCTAAATGGTCACATGTTTTACTATTGCCTGTGACAGAATTTAAGGCACCACAAATCACAAAAATGATAAAATAAATTAATGAAAGATTTATTAACTAAAACACAGATTTTGAATCAAAATGGGTCAATAAACCTGAAAGGAAGTAGAAATATTTAATCTTAATGAATTTTATCTTATGACTTGGTTTCAAATGAAGCCATTATTGACCGAGAGGCTAAAGTTTATCTTTTGTAACCCCCTCTCTTCTGGTCCACTAACTTTATAAGCTGCTTCAGTAACTAGTTTGATGCATCTTTTGATAGACTGCAGTTGACATGGAAACTTATAACAGCAGAAATCTTTAATAGAGCTTTCCATACTCACCAGTGTTGTGAGGTCATCAATAAAAGGCGATACTGTTATCGGAGACTCCATAAGTTCACATTCTTGCCAATCGCTGAAGTTAATATAATATTCAGCATCAAAGTTATGTCTGGAATGACAAACTGCCGAACAGGCTTATTCAAATTCACAGAACTTGTTGCTTTAGAAATTCTTTCAGCTGTTGATACAGAAGTTTTGTCAACTGACCAGAATTATCTGTTTGAAATTATGCAAACTGTTTCAACAGGTGCATGTTCCATTGACCTTTCTCTACAAAACCTCAGACCTATGTTCCATGAAAGATAGATCACTACTGCTAGTCGAATTTGAGACTCTATGTTGGAGCAGATGAGCCTTCTGAACTTGTCATTCTAGCTGAATTCATCCTGAAAGTGTACTGCATTGGTTGGTTCACAATTAAAATGAATCCATGATGTTTCTATGGCTGTCGAAATCTATGGATTGTAGTCAAGAATTCCTGTTACTTGCCAGGACATCTACGGAACATAATAGATCTTGTAATTTCACGAAACACCTATTCCGTAAATCCTGAAAATATCTTTATTAGAATGCTGACCAATGGTAAAACAGCATTGTGTTAGTTTCAATTCTGCCTCGCATAAGCACATTTGTTGTTATCTGGCTCATCAACTAAACAAGCATACGTTATGCAGTCAAAAGTAATTAACACGACGACACAGCACATAGCCATTTGAGATTCACAATCTGATGTGGAAGATTTTAAGCGTATTAAAATAGTGCTAACTTGATTAGTTAACAACCTACCTAAACAATAAATGTTGGTGCCTCCTTTGGCATTTGTATATGCACTATGTAAAACTCGCCTTTTTTGTGAGTTACATGTCTTTAGATGGACATTAATACGTTTTTGGATAGCTGATTAATAGGACAAATTGTATTACTAATTTGTACGCTTACTGCAGTAGTATTTTTTGAGATAAATGACATTTTTGAAAGGAAAATGTCAATAAATAAATAGAAAAAAAAATGCATGTAAAGCATGCAAATAAAAATGTATGATATTTTTTTGCTTTTTCATGATTATGTTAGCTTAGTCATAGTGTCAGTTAAGAAAATAAATTTTAAAAAAGTGATAACTTTGTTAACCAACACTCCTAAAGAATTAGCAGGGCTGCATCCTTTGACGTTTTTACCTGTGGTAAGTAAAACTTACCCTTCTTTATGACGAACAACATGTCTTTAGATGGACATCAATAAGTTTTTGGATAGCTGATTAATGGGAGAATTTTTATTTTTTATTTGTTCGCTTACTGCTGTGTTATTTATTTAAGAGGCATTGCAAGAGCAAATCAGGCAAAAAAAGAAAAAAATTTCCATCACCATCTCAGAATTTCATGAATTTTTTTTTCTTGTGTTTGTTCTTGTCTTTATTTTTGATTTACCTCTTTCAGTTTTGGAGTTATAGGGGGCCAAAATACCCCAGAGGAGTGACGTAGAAATAATTTAGGGCCATTTTTGCCACTTTATTATCTCGACTGTGACTGGCTCTTAGGTGCTTCAGAGAATTTTCTTTTCATCTGATAATATACCATGAGTGTATTAACATCTCAAATTGAGAATTCATTCGAAAATAGTTATGAGTCCCCAAATAAGGGCCCCCCAAATACCCCTGATTTCATAAAAAATACAGTTTTAAGAATGCTTTTAAATCTTGGCTCTGACGTGATGCAGAAAACTTTTTTGCACAGTGCAGTTATACATCTTCATAGAAAGTTAATCCAATGTTAAAAGTTTTTGAAGGGCCCCTTGGTATGGGGCCTCAAACATTGTCCTTAATGCTAATTTATGCAATTTTGAAGCATTGGTACAGCTGGTGCCGACTTCCCATTGGCATGGAGATGTAGTATCAACATAGTAGTTTTGTATTATGAAAAAACATTTTCTGAAGGTACAACTGTTTCCAAGAAAAATCCCAAAAAGTACCTCCATGTTTGCGTCATTCGACTGAGACGCTTGGAGTATTTCAGCATTGCTTTTAGAAGTTTAATTGACTGTAGCAATACTGAAAATTAAACTTATCCTGCATATATCTCAAATATATCCTCCATATATCACAAACAGTTCTTTTACAGGGGCACTCCTAAGAATTACATTATGCTGTATGGGGATCTCTGTAATTACTGAACCGATTCAAAAACTTTTATCACTGATAGAAAGCTACACTATTCCTTTGTATTATACACTACCTTTCATGCATGTAGCATAAATAGTTCTTTACAGTGACATTCAAAAGAATTCTAATACATTACCCTATGTGGACATCTCTAACTACTGAACTGATTCTAAAGATTTTTCCACTGAAAGCTACACTATTCCTGAGTAACATAAGCTAAAATTCATGCATATAGCATGATTTACAGGAACACATAAAATTCATTCTTTAATAATGTCATAACGTCATAATCTTTAATAATGTCATAACATAAGTTTAATTTTCAATATTGTTGCATTTGATTTAACTTCTAAAAGTAATGCTGAAATTCCCCATGCATGTCAGTGGAATGTCCCAAATAGAGAGGTATGGGATTTTCCTTGGAAACAGTTGTACCTTCAAAAAATGTTTTTTCATAATATGAAATTACTAGGTTGATACTACATCTCCAGGCCCGGCGGGCCTACAAAAAATTTTTTCTGTATCAGGTCAGAGCAAAGATTTAAAACATTCTTAAAACTGTATTTTTTATGAAATTGCGGGTATTTGTGGGCTCTGACTATTTTCGAATGAATTTTCCATTTGAGATAGTAATATTCAAGGTATATATTATTCGATAAAAGAAAAAATTCTTTGAAGCACATCAAAGTCAGTCGCAGTCGAGACAATAATGTGGCAAAAATGGTACTAAATTATTTCTACATCATTCCCCTGGGGTACTTTGACCCCCATAACTTCAAAACTAAAAGAGGTAAATCAGAAATATTTCGGATATGTTCTTTCCTTTGGTGATGGAACCCTGCTGCCCGGCCATACATATGGGGGTGGTAATTGTAGCATTTTGTCTCCCATATCATTTCTTAAAAGGAATACATCGCGCTACCAGTAACCCAGTATAATACGCGGGCTGTCTCAAGCATTGACATAGGCTTTTATTTTTGTAATATTTATCATAGTACTTAACTACTGATACAATAAATTACAAAGTTACATAAAAAAGTACAAAACTTTATGGTATCAATTAAAGTTTTCCGGGAATTTGAGAAAAAAATTAAATTAAATTTAAATTTTTATACAGCTCCCATACAAAATTTCAAATTAGTAAAATGTGCCTGATATATTAATGAGTTGATCACACAGGAAGATCACATTTCAGGGACTGTACATAAATTATGAAAGAAAACAATGATTGCATAAATACATAATGTTTTTGCTATTAATTCTATGGTATAGTCCCTCACCAACTTATCATAAATAGACTCAGGGATATGTATGTATAAGAATGACAAATATGCTTTCTTTTTTTTTTAAAGTACATAGTGCTCCTGTTGTTTATTCTTGGTAAAAATTTCAGTTGTTAATTTCTTCTGCACTCATATTCATCTTACAGTTGTATGGAATTTATATGAAGTTTGTGTGCGTTGAGATTAGTTCAAGCACAGCAAGCAATATGGCCAAATTATTGTAACAAGTTCAGTTTAATGGATCAAGGACATATTCAAGGGGAGGATCCCCTCAGAGACCCCCTCCTAGACCCCTTCCGAAATTTTGATTTTATTAACAAAATGATAATGATAAAGTATTTTTGTGAAAAATTTTGCCTTTTACATCGCTTGGACTCCATCCAAATTTTTTTCGGGATACGTCACACACACACACACACACACACACATATATATATACATATATATATATATATATATATATATATATATATATATAAAATGTGATAATTTTGGGGAGGTTATTACATCATCCCCTGGGTACAGCTTTGCTTAAAATTATAGTTATATAACATTTGATTAAATAAATAGAATATGTAATGTTTTTTATAGCAGGAATTCCCAACCTTTTTACTACTTAGACCCCCTTAAAAGACTTTTCTTTTTAATAAACCTCCTAATTATTTTAATACCTAAAAAAAACACATATATGAAGATGAATGATAGTTCAATCATAAAAAAAACTACATTTCATTAGTTTTTATTAAACCCCTTTCAGTTTTACAGAATTATGTTTTTGTAACATATACAGTGTACCCGCTAAAGTCCGTTGTCACCCCAATAATTTCTGAATGGTAAGAGCTGTAGTCATAAAAGTGAGGTCTAAGTATAATAACATTGCCATGCTCTACGAAAAAAAAAAAAAAAACTGCTTACTGCACCATCTGGTTGGATAAATTTGAAGTTCGCATACTTATCTAAAAAAACGGTTCAAGCTATGGGGAAAAAAGTGAATTACAAAGCTGTTCATTCACTGATTTATTAATAAAAGACATCGTGATCACATTACTGTTGAAAATTGAAGCCGTAAAATGCAAGGTGTAAAAATGTATTACTGATTTTTCGCCAGTGTGTCACTAGCCCTATTGTACAACTTCCGGCAGAAATTGCAGACCAGCCTCGGCTTTAGGTATGTAAATTACACTGCAAATGAAAATATGTATTCTATTTATAAATAGTTAAACAGATATTATCTATCACACTTATCTTCCTTAAAAATGAAATTTTAAAAATTAAAATAGAAAACTTATCAATATGTTTAAGTCCCAAAATTAAAATTATTACTAAAAACAAGAATTAGGGTCTATGTGAGTCTACTAAAAGACCTTTCAGCTGTATACACTAGAATAGTACAAAAAAGTGTAATTGCATTACACAGGTTAAAAAAAAAGATGCTTGAAGATTTTTATTATAAATGGAGTTGTGAGAAACTTCCTTTTCTGATTGGAAGACTACTATAAATGCTCTTCATGTGTAGATTTCTTCAACTAAGCTGTCAGAATCTGCAAAGTCTGAAAGATGCATTGAAACAAGATTGGTGGTATTAACATTCAGTTCATCATTTTCTAGGTACATGTAAGCCTAAACTGGTTAAAACAGATAAAAATTTGTTCACAGCCTGAATATCTTAAATCTGCCATGAAAAAACCTAAATCGGAAAGACAACAAAAGACCGGAATTCATTTGATGCTGCTAACTGAAGTTGTTCAGGTGTCTTCATCTACACTGGGCTTTGTAGGTGGCCAGATAAAAATCGTTTAGCCTTACTGCACTAATATGTAAACAAGTTTATATACAACACTGACAATGACTACTACCAATTTTATTGAAAGTTAATGATAAACTGTTTATCATAAATATCTATTTTATGCTACAATTAGCTGTAGAATCTTGTAAAATTTCATTTAAAAAAAACCCAAAATATTATTTTCTAGTTTGTATTAAATTATAATAATTAAATTGCATAAGGCTGTGCACAGATCCCCCCTCAGGTCTGTGTCCTGGACCCAGGGGTTCACCCAGCCCTACCTTTGTGGGGCCCATGCTGATATACTGTGTATCTACATTAGGTTCATTTATTTGATTATAATATCTGTAGTCAAAATAGTTTTATATGCTGTGATATTTTGCATAAAGTTTTTCATAGCATGGTCTAATGTTATGCCATGCTGTAGATCACGTTTAGCTACTGATGATAGTGCAAAACATAGTTGCTTTCATTTACTATTGTCTGAAGTTTTCAAAACTGTTAAGCCACATTTTAATTTAACAGGCTATAAAAAAATTATGTATAAGAATAATGATGAATCAGTTTTAAAACCTTAAATTTTTGATAAACTGATTGGAGTTGTACATTAAAATGAGACAAGTTTAAAATATGTTTACTGGATATATGCATGAGTGGTTTAATTTTTACCTTATGCTTTTTTGAATTGGATTATACAATGCATGCTGTTCTAATACCCATATTAAAAAAATGATTATAAACATGAATAATTTTATGGGATAACTGCTTAGACTGTTATGCTACTTATTTAATTTTTGTTGATAAATACCTGTTTGCTGTAATCAAGTAATTTAGTTGCATGTCATGAATTATGCATTTGATCTTATTTTTTATTTGTTTTATGTTTTGAATGTACATGATTTTTTAATGTATCATTAATACAGCATGCAAGTTATTATTTACATTTAACATAATTTGCCTGTGATTATTTCAAAATTATTTGATAGCTCTATAGAAACAAATGCCTGATTAAATTCATTTTGCTTTTGTTTATTTTTGTTTCATTTATTATACCTGCAGGACTGGCATTGTAATGAAAGAGTTTTACATACTCAAGCTATGCGGAGGAAGCAGTTATCCCAGCAGGGCAAAACAACCATTGCACCACCACAAATGCCACCCCTACATCCAGGTTATGCTCCTGATGCTGCTTTATTAGCAATAAGGAGGCATGCCCTTCAGTATATCAATCCCAAGGAACTTTCTGTGAGTTTCACTGTTTTGAGAGCAATAAATCTTGCTTATTAGTCACTTTTGCTTGTTGGCATAACTTAAAAAAATCCCACAGTTTGTTAAAGCTTATATCTGTATGATTTATAATAATGATGTCTCATAGTAATGATTTTTTAATAACTATTTTATTTATGTTTCAATGTTCTATGGTATTACTTAAAAAATACTTATACAGTAGAAGATCTTTATAATGCAAACCTCGAAACGCAAGGTTTTGCATTATATAGAATTTTGCATTATATGGATCATTCACTTATATCATTAAACTTCCCTAGTAAGCATATTAAAATATAGCTAGAACACATAAATATAATGCTTAAAACTTTTTTTAAATACAAATACTACTTTAAAAAACAAAAAAAATGGAATTTATTAATTTACAGAAAAAAATAAATAAATTGAAATTACCAAAAGCATTAAAGTTTATTTGTTAAACAATATATTAATTTTGATTTGTTTTAGAATTTGCAATCTCTCAACAAATAACTTTTCTTGCAGCCTTTGAACAGGTAATAATTTTACTTTGTTTACGCAGTCTTGTGTTTCTAGGAATTTAAAATATTGATCTCTTATGGAAATTTCTTCAGATTCTGAAAGTTTTTCAACTTTCTCTCCAGCATTTGATTCTGTTTCAGAATTGTTTTTCTCTTGTTTTGAAACTGGGGAAATTATTTCAGCACTGGTCAAATGATTAACAATTTGTGACTTATCATCCTTTACCAAATATTCAAAATGTTTTCTTCATGCAGGTTTGCAAACTGAGTACTTTCCATTTTGTGCACAATGCATTAGTTCAGCAGTTTTCATTTTAACTAAAGATGGCTTAAATCCAGTTCCAAAATTCAGTTTTAAAATACTGTTACATTGAGAAAACTCCCCTACTTCTCATAGACTTTTTAAAAGTATTTTACTGTGAATATTGAGACATAAGCATATCGTCGGGTAGGGGGGCGGGGCATGTGCCAACCCCCCCCCCCCAAACTTTGTTTAGAAAACCATTCATTTTAAAACCTGTCTTCTTTCCAAACTTAAAGAAACATGGCTATTTTTACTTTAGAATATGCTATATGCATTCTCCCACCCACACGCACACACAAAAAAAAAAAAAAAAAAAAATTTGGTGATGCTATGCGTATGATTTAGGAAGCCAAGTAACAGCATACGATTTAATATAAAACAAATCAATTTACAAACAGAAATATAACTAAATAAATAAACGTCTGTTTGGGAAGTCAATGGTAGAGGAGGAAGAAAGAGAGTGGTTAGGTAGTGGAGGGAAAAAGGGAGAGGTTTGTGGTTTTACTAAAGTAAACATTCCTTACTCTTCAACCCGGCCGGCCAGCTGTTATGCTGATAATGCATAATGCATGCATGGGAGAATAATTGTTTATTTTAAGCTTGGCATGTTGTGGGATTTATCTAATGTCTCAAAATTAATTCCCTAGGAAAGCAATTAAAAAAAATAAATAAATAAAGCAAATTGTAGAAATTTCTTAATTGTGATTTTTTCTGTTTACATCTGCAGTGTTAATGCGGTTTATGGAGAATTGCGGTTTATAGAATTGCGGTATATCGATCTTCTACTGTATATAAATTCAATTTTGAAAATACACCCAGGAAATGTTAAGAATTGGTGGTGAGCATTTTGTCTTGCAAAACTTGGTGAAAACATCTGTGGATCACAGCAGGAGATGATTCTTTGATTTTAACTTTAATTTGTAGTAGAATTTATTTTTGAAAGAGTCTGACATTAATTACAATATGTTGATTTAATGGCAAGTTTTCCATCTGGTAAAAATTCACAAATACAGAGTTGCTGATCATATACTTGAGCTCTGTTAAGCTGCTGATCAGTGATTGCTTCTCTTAAACTTCAGGGAGGGTATTCCTAACTCATTGTTTTCAAATCACTAGTTTAATTAATGTCATTTTGATACTGCAAGATTAAAATTGCTTTAGAAATTTAATACAATTTAAAACTTCACATCAAAATATGGTATGCTTCCCGAATTCTGCATTCCAATATTAGATTTTGATTTGCTGAGAATGTCCCCCTTCCTCTATTGAGACGGGGCACTGCTACCTTTCTTAAAGTCAAGCATCATCTGCTCCACTGTAAGCAATTTTTTTTCAAGTTAGATTTTAAAAAATTGCAACAGCATTTGAAACCCCATTTTCTAAAACAGAATGTATAGTCCGGCTGTGATGAAAAGAGATGCGACTCCTCTCATACAGAAGAGTCCAGTTTACTGCACGGACAAATTATTAAAACCCTTCAAGGGTTGTGGAAGAATTCAGATTCCTGCCAAACTCTTTGCACTAATCACCCAAAACTAGAAAATGAGATTATTATGTACCAAGTGCAGGGATTGATGAAGCTGAAAATTAAATCAGTTTTGTGGTCCCTTCACAAAATTACAATTAATTAAAACGGCTCCTTCACAAAAATAAAATCGATTAAAACGGCCCTTCATTGGCATTTTATCCTACACTTTAATTTGTTTTATCAATTATTTTAACAAGAAAAGTGATTTTAATTAAAAATTCACAAAAATAAGTACACAGTATAAATGTCACCAAAATTTGGATTCATGCAAGGAAATCTGAAGTCTATTTCATGATTATTTACACATAATCAATGTATGAATTTGATCAGAGGAAGGTCAACAGTGTTTTGGTGTTAGTTTGAATTCAATTGATGTGTTATTTTTCTGTATCTGATGTGCTGACCTGTGGCTAAACAATACTCTTATTTGAACGATATCCTGTTTTTTTATGTCATTTAGGAAGATTGGCTAATAAGAAACAAACATGATTTGCACATTTGACAGTCATGTGCAAGCTTAGTGTGACAAGTTTTTTTTTTTTGACTGGGGCTAGGATGGATTCAGAAACATCTTTGTAGGGGGAACAAAATATTTTTTCTCATATTATAAATGCATTGGAGTTTCAATCTTTTATAGTCCAAATTTAATTTGTGTAGGAGCACGTACCTCTGTGCTTTAGAAGAAATCTTTAAATTCAGCAATTGTGAAAACTAAATGTTAGCGCAATAGTTTTGGAAGTACAAACAAGACATTATGATAACAATATCTAAGAAGTACTGCGGTACCACATATTTTTATTCCTATAGATACCACTCTACTTACGTACTGCCTCACATGAGGTTTCCTTTTAAAATACTGCAAGAGTAGTGTAACACACTCGGGGAGCCTCGCCTTGGGTGCGATTGCTTTGTTACAGCATGTGTGTATAGGCAACGTATGTTAAAATCAAAGAGTTTTTGGTTTTTCAATAAAGTATACTTTGATGAAACATTAATACACTATAAAACCTTCTTTCGCATTACTACAAGCACTTTCAGCTATGTAAATGGCCATCATCAGGTGTCTTCCTGTTTGTTGCTTCTTGTTCTTTTATTACTCTTCAGCCACGCCCACCAACTTTTGTTGATGTGCATGTGAGTAATGTCATTCACAGCCGTGACGTCACTCATTATCTCTTGCTTCTCTTAGACTGTAGCTTTTATTTTTGTACTCTTCCTCATATTATGTAAATCAATGCTGAGGAGGGTGGTTAGGGCTAATCCTGATAAAGCAGTACTTGGCTTACCAAAATATAGATCACTAATGTTTCCTTTCTTTAACCCTTTGGGTACGGATTTATTTGAGAAAATATTTGCATGTGGAACGGATATAATTTTTGGTTGCTTGGAGTAGTATGTAAAAGCAGTACATTTTACGTAAGAATTTATTTATTTCTAAAAGATTGGTGACATATGTAGTATTAAGATGTCTTCAAGTAATTAGAATTTCAAAACAAAAATAAATTAATAGCAACAAAATAAAACTAAATGAGATAAATGCAAGCTATAACAAAAACCAACTACTAATAATTATGCAGAGTGTGATATTTTTCAAAGCAAGTTTGGTACCAAGCATGGTCAATCCGCTCCTAGGGAAAGCAAGTGAATGATGTCTCTCGGACGTCAAATGTACCCAAGGGGTTAATTTTCTTCTTAATTACTCCAATATAAACATCCTGAACTATTGTTTTCTTAAATGTTTCACTAAAGCAATCCCATACTGTAATATGAGGATTGCTGTAATATGTTATATCCCGCTGTAATATGTTTTATCCCATACTGTAATATCCCCCCCATAGAGGAATAGCCACTAACATACCATATGTAGCAGCCAAAAAGGGAATCCCCATCCCCATCAAACCAAATAAAAACATTTTCAATAGAATTAGAACTGACAAAGATAAAATAAACCAATAAGAATCAGCAGGCATCTACAAAATTAATTTTTAATTTAAAGAAAATAATAGTCCAGGATGTTGTATTGGAGTAACTAAGCGGAAAATTAAAGAAAGGAAAAAGGAACGCATTAATGATCTGCATTTTGGTAAGCCAAGTACTGCTCTATCAAGATTAGCCCAAACCATCCCTCTTACCATTGATTTAGATAGTTTAAGGAAAATAGCTAACTACAAAAATAAAAGCTACGATGTAAGAAGAGAAGCAATAGAGCTAATGAGTGATGTCACGGTAGTCAACGACACTACTCATGCACATCGACAAAAATTAGTGGGCATGGCTAAAGAATAATAAAAGAACAAGAAGCAACAAACAGGAAGACACCTGATGATGGCTATGTACTTGGCTGAAAGTGCTTGTAGTGATGCGAAGAAACATATTATAGTGTATTAATGTTTAATTAATGTCGCATTTTCATCCAACTTATATATATACTTTGATGTTTTAGAATTCTGTAAATTGGTTTGATGGTGTTACAGTAAATTTGTATATATTAATTTATTGATTAATAGCCCAATTCTATTCATCACATCTGTCAGATATAAAGAAAAGGACAAGGGAGTAAAAACAATACATGGGCAGATATATCTATCTAGGGATTTTGCTATTAGACAATAATAGTAATTTACTTTTATGATCCTTTACTTAAGATCTTTGATGCATTTTGTTCCTGTAAATATTTTATGGTATGTAATCAAAATTAATAAGTAATTTATGCTTGTTTTTTATTAAATTTAGGAAGAAAAAGAAAGTGCTTTGACAAAAAGCATCCGTTTAACAAGTGCCCTAATTTTAAGAAATTTGGTCACTCATAGTGCATTAGCAAGGACGTAAGTCTATATTATTTATAATATAAAAATAAAAATATTACTGAAATATATAAATGCATTCTTCTGGTTTTCCAAATCTTTGCTTAGCTGAAAATTATATTGGTTTAATAATAAATCCCTTATATATATGAAACTAGGTTTAATATTATGATATGCTTAAGAATATAAAAATATTTTATGTCTGAAATTTCTTGCTGAAAAAATTTGTCTTTATATCTATTCATGATTTTTTATTACTTATTTTTTTGTTTAGTAAATTTCTATTGTAACAAAGATAACTAAGTTTCTTACTGTTTTTCTTCTTTACTAATTTTTAACCCTTTCCTGACTGACAGCAAGCTTTGCAGATGTTACCGTGGGGAGGAAAAACACCACTTTGTGAATTATCCTGGATGATGGTAGATTTTTAACCCCTTCAAGCCCAGAATGTTCTGCAACGACGCGCTCCTACCAGCCCGCGCTCTTCGCAGACGAGATGTTTCCCCCGGCCCGGAGAGTTTTTGATGTTAAGCCTAATTCAGCAAATAAATCGTAAAAATTCAATCAAATTAAAAATTTTAATTCAAAACGTGGAAAATAAGAATATAGGCTCTAAATTCAACCCACTCTTAGATAAAAATGTCAAAAGAGGAAGATCTTTCATATCTTGACTCCATCCGTCATTATATGCTCTATTTGCATCACTAATAACACTATCATCGTCATCATCATCTTCACACACATCTGATTCTTCACTCACATAAATATCTGTTTCACTATCACTCGAATCACTCTCCTCATTCATCATACGCGCAATTTCACTTTCCGTAAGATATTTCACTCTTTTCGCCATGGCTGCATAAACGAAACTAATAGAAAATAAACCCTCATGCACCCTCTGTACTACCGATAAACAAAAAAACCAACCCATTCTCTATCCCCCTATTCGTCCTAAAATCCAGTGTCACAATAAAAAACAAAAACATTAAACTCCCCACAAAACACGCCTTTGAGATCAGCTCTTTAACTTTACTGCTACTCCACAAAGCAATCACGTGTGTTTGTTTATGTTAACTCCTGAGTCATTCCCAGCTGTAGGAATTCCGATAACAGAAACACAGGCTGAAAGTTCAGACCTCATATGACCTCCACAATTCAAAATTACGGTATAGTATTGCCATCTAGTGTCATTAAAAAATTCTAAAAAACGTTCCAAAGTTTGGTTCCTTATACGGAACGATGGGCAGAAACAAGCGTTCGCAACGAGTTCCCAATACGGAACGATGGGCCGGTGAGAGCATAATTTTCCCGTACCGTATAGGGTACGATGGGCGCGAAGGGGTTAACACTAAACTAATTTACATGACTGTCTTTAAAATCTTATTGCATTCCATATTATTTTCTGAGTGATGAAGCCATGTTTGCATTCATTGTCCTTTCGTCAAATTTCTGCTGAACACATATGTAGTGCTTGTATATAAAGGGTTAAGGTACAATTAAGTTATTATTTCTTTAATTAGATTCAACTTTATGACTATTACAGCATATTAACTATTAAACTATTACAGATATTAAGTGCTTTGGATAACTAGCACAAACTGATCCCTCCCTGATAACTCATTATGAATTTGTTGTTCAATCAACTCATCCTAAATCCTATTTTCTGGAGGTTCTTGGAAGGGTATAAAAAAAACAGGAAAATGTGTCTGTTGCATATTTTGAATAGTTAAATGTCTGTTGGGTAGAGTTTTTAATATCCAAATTAAACCTAGTATATGCTAATCCCTCACCCTCTCTGAGGAAGAAAACTTTCTTGACACACTCTCATGTTACATATCATCGTTGTCAAATGAAAATCCGCTATGTGTACTTTTTGGATATTTTGACTATTATGACTAGTTTATTAACCAAATTTTTGTATAAAGACTACTATGTGGCTCTAAGTATTGTACGGTGCACTGAGATCATTAAAACAAATGTGCTATCTGAATCAGCCAGAATACTTTCAAATAACTGCTAATAGAAAACTGGTAATAATAAATAAACTTTTTGTACATAGCAGATATTGGTTTGACAATACCTATATACTAATGGAACATTACTTTTTTATAGATATGTGAAGAGGTTTGAACCAGAATTAGCCTACTTAGCTATGTCTCCAGTTGAATCTGCCAGAACTATTGCCCAGTGCCTCTCCCAGCTGTCTAGACCTCATGATTGAAATTCATGAATAGCATTTCCTGTATGTGCCATGCAGTCGCTTCTATTTTTTGAATAGAAGATTGTAGTTCTCAATGCTACTTGATGTAGATAGTACCTACTGTTGAATGTGTGACACATGAGCATATCATACCAGATGCAATGGTGAACAAAACTGCGTGGCGTTGTATGCAAAAGATTTTTGTCATAGAGTATTTAAAGTTGTATTATTGTATTTAAAACACTTCATGTTGTATACAAGACTTTCCTATATTTGAGTTGAAAAATGCCTGTGGGCTTTAAAGTGAGTTTTATATGGCTTCTAAAGATTCTTGTTGGTTATTAAAAAAATTGAATTAAATCAAATCTGCTTCATCAAAAGAGTTTTTAAACTTTAAATATGTATTTAGGACCAAAAATTGAAGTTAAAGCAACATAGTTGTTGGTTGTAAGGGGAATGTTTCACAGATTAATTTGATTCTTCCTAATCTATAATAGATTAGTTATATTTAAATAATTTTTGGTGCTTCTTTTGTACCATGTATATTTTAAAAGATTATTTTGCCATCTTCACATCCTGAAATTCACCCTGTGAATATCATTAAATCATTTCTGTAAAAAAAATAAAATCCAAATTATGGCATTCCATTCATATTTTGTTTCAATATTTAATTTTTATTTTTTTAGTTATTGAATATCAATTCAATTGATATTAATTGATTATATATTATAAATATATGTACTTGATTTATACTTTGTTACTCTAAATTAGAAGGTTTACCTATGTTTGTATTTTATAAATACTTGTTTTACCACAATGAGTATTGAAAACTCATACCTGGCTTTTCAGTGGGCTTTCACAAAAATCATTGTCTGTAGTTAAACACTAGTTCATTGGAACTATGCATTTTAATGATCATTTTTTATGGAGCTGATTCAATTGCAGCTTGTCTGTTTTAAGGTGTAATGTTAAAAAATAAAACAATACTTCTTAGAAATTGCATCATTCTTTTGCTGCATTTTTGTAAAATAAATCATTGTTATTTATTCTATACTTTGAATTTTGTTTGAATAGTTTATTAAAGTACACTTTTTACCTTTTTAAAATTATTTTAAATTTATTTGATTCATATTTATACATTTACACATACAAGTATTAATATAACACACACAGGGATGAATACCTTAACAAATCTTAAATTTTTATCTAAAGCATGACAAGTAACATAAATTTGTTCAATGTTTATAATGTAGGATATCTATTTCAGTCTTTGTGTTCATAGGAACATTCCCAATGTTTTCTGTGTTTTATTGATATAAGAGTTCGAGTCTTTAAAGATGAAGCAAGTCCTAAAATGTGGATACTGAATGAATGCTTCTAATTGTTTTTCAGCAGATAATTTTTTGGTCTTAAATTCATTAAAGCATAATCTTGGAACATTGGCAAACAAAACCATCTATTGAAAAAATATGAAAACCTTATATGAAATAATTATTGTGACAGGCTGAAACAAGATTACTGAAAACATCTTTATATTGTTAGATACTTCAATTTGCTCTAGATGTATAACACTGCAAATTTATTTATTTGTTTTTATTTTAAATGGATATTATTCTCACATGGATAAGATTCTCACATGTAAACAGGGACATTACAATGAAAGCTGCAAAAGTTGGCTCATACCGCCCTGGTTGTGTATTGTGAGGCAATGCAAATGGCCATTTCAAAATTATAGCAAACCTATCTCTGAGTGCCAGCTATTCATCTAAGTATTACATTAGTTACACAGTGATGTGTGTAGCCAAGGGTGGTCATTGTTCCCCCCTCCCCTTCCTAAATATTTTCAGTTCGTATGTAGTTAGTGTACTAAAAATCAATTGTTTTGTCTTTAATTTGCAATATATATATATGTTACAGTTAAAGCCCGAATTACTGTAATTTATGGAAGAAACGCCGCGGGGTTTATGAGTTTAAAAGTTAAAAAATAGTAAGTGCTGCGTTTACAATAATTTTAATTTTTTTTAGCCGATCTTCAACGAAAAATCGAAAAATTCGTTTAGTGTTTGTTTTGGCATCGTCGACTATCAAAATGGACTGTATAACTAACTAATTGATGAGACTAAATTTTCAACGATAACAAATATTTATTAAGAACGATTATAACAAGAGATGGTTGAGCAAAGCTCCTACAAGGCAAGCGACGATTTCGCAAGTGGCGAACAGACTGTGCTGCGATACAAACTACGCCAAGAGAGCGCCAAGCACGCAGGAACACTGATGCCAAGGCAGGCGGTAACATACCGGCCCCCATTGATATGTTGCAAACATTCAATAAGTGCAATTAACATATTCTAGAATAATGAACATCAATGAACAATAATACTTGAACAATATTTCAATTATAAACAAAGCTTAAATTTTAATTTGACACATCATTATAGTCCATAGGAAGAGGGCACACTTTGGATATGCATCTAGTAACTATACCCTTTATAGTTTTCAGTGTGACAACTCTAACTTTGCCATCTGGACCATATTTTACATCCAGGACTCTACCTAAAGCCCATTGGCAAGGGGGTAAATTTTCTTAAGAATGACCATACATCCTCCTTTAAGATTATTTTTTTGATTAACCCATTTATTGCATTGTTGAAGATTTAGATAATCTTGTTGCCATTTTTTCCACAAGAGTTGAGTCATTTTTGCAATTTTTTGCCAACTAGTTAATCTATTTTCCTTAAGTGCTGTTAAATCTGGTTCAGGGAGGGCAGTAATTGGACGACCAATCAAAAAATGCCCGGGAGTCAAAACTTCTAGATCACTGGGATCGGAGCTCAACGGTTGTAAAGGACGAGAATTTAGAATACCCTCGATTTGGGTTATTATAGTAAGAAATTCTTCTAATGTTACGTGGGAATTGCCTAATGCTCTTTTGAGGTGGTACTTAAAAGACTTGACTCCAGCTTCCCATAAGCCGCCAAGTTTGGGAGAACGAGGAGGAATAAATTTCCAGTTAATAGTCTCAGATGCTAAATAATTAGCTAAAGCATTATCTGGACTATTTGCGATGGCATGCAATTTTTTCAACTCACTGTTAGTGCCAACAAATGTTGTTCCATTATCAGTAATAATCGTATTACTTTTGCCTCTTCGAGCAAAAAACCTTTTAAGTGTCGCGATAAATGACTCTGATTTTAAATCTGTTACTATATCTAAATGGATTGCTTTGGTGGTAAAACAAATAAATAATGCTACATAAACTTTATTTAGTTTTCCTTTCCTTTGGTTTTTAAACTTAATTTGGAAGGGACCGCAGAAGTCTATGCCACATATTGAGAAGGGAGGACTAGGATTCACTCTAGAGGAGGGCAAATCTCCCATGAGTTGAGTGGCTTCTACGGGTTTATGTCTAAAACAAGTTACGCATTTGTGAATGACATTATGAGCGAGGGATCTACCATTTAATATCCAATACTGAGCTCGAACATGGTGCAAAAGTGCTTGTGGACCAACGTGGGAAAAACTTTTTATGATAATATTCAAAAATTAGTGAGCTTAATTTATGCTTATGAGGCAAAACGATAGGATGTTTTCTTTTATAAGTTAAATTAGAATTTCTTAAGCGTCCAACAACTCTAATAAGGCCATCTTCATCCAAAAAGGAATTAAAATACTTTAATTTACTATTATCTGGGAGACTTTTCTGGTTCTTCAAACACTTTATGTCCTCTCCAAAATTCGGTATACTGTACCTGCTTAAGCAAAAAGGTCTCTGCTCTTTTTAGCTCATCTCCTGAAAGGGATCCAGATAATTTGGATTATGGATGCTTGCAGTTGTTAAAAAACCTAAAAATAAAACTACAAATTCTAATTAATTTCATATAATTGTTGGTTACAGAAAATAAATTGTCAATAAAGTCTTTAGATGAGTGAGTCACAGTTAGATGTGAAAGCGTATGAACTGTCGAAGTTTCTTCTGACTGAATCTCCGGAGGATCAGTCTTCATTTCCTTCAACATATGATCTCTGTCTTCTGAGGACAACTGCAGATCTCTCTGTGCGGAAATACTAATTTGTTGAAGAAGAAACTCTGGTCCATGCCACCATAGTTGATTATCTACTAACTCTTCAGCCTTCAAGCCTCTTGAGATTAAGTCTGCTGGGTTTTTAGAGGACGAAACATGATTCCAATGGAAACTAAGCGTCTGCTCTTGAATTTTTTGCCACACGATTTCCCACAAATGTTTTTAACTTCCAGGGTGATGTGTGTATCCATGCTAGAGCAATTTGAGAATCAGTATACAAGAAAACACTGTTGATGTCGTTTTTCAAGGCCTTTACGATTCTGATTACGAGCTTGGACAATAGGAGACATGCAGACAGTTCCAGTCTAGGGACACTGACTGTCTTTAATGGAGCAATTTGTGATTTACTGCTTATTAAATTACATGTTGTTTCACAGCGATAAGATGACTGGATATACACGACTGCTCCAAATGCAATCGTTGATGCATCTGCAAACCCAATTAAATTAACTTCTTCAGCACAAGGAGTCAAAATATAACGACTAATCTTAAGGTTTTCTAAATGGTGTAATGAGTCTATGAATTGATACTAAGATTTCGCCATGCAATTTGGTAGAGAATCGTCCCACTCCAGTTTTAATTTCCAAAGTTCTTGCATATAAGTCTTTGCTTTTGTGATAACCGGTCCAATGAGACCAATCGGATCAAAAAGCCTAGCTATGTCTGAAAGAACAGTTCTTTTAGAAAGTTTATTCTGCTGAGCAATTTTCACTTTAAACGTAAAAACATCCAAGTTAGGTATCCAAGTAACTCCTAAGGCTTTGGTTTCATTTTCTAGAAATGAGTAATCTTCAAGATTTCCATTCCTGACATTTTTTAGTAATGTCACATCATTGGCTTGCCATTTATGCAAATGCATTCCGGCTGATTCCAGAAGCTGAATAAGCTGGAATTGAAGCTCCTTTACAGAGTTCAGGGTATCTCCACCACTTATGATGTCATCCATGTAAGTGTCACTTAACAAGACTTCTGATGCTTTACTAAACGTTTCTGCTCCCTCTAACGCTAATTCCTTCAAAACTCGAACCGCTAAGAACGGAGCACATGACGTACCGTAAGTTACTGTATTTAATTCATAAACCTCTACTGGCGATGAAGGAGATGTTTTCCATAATATTCTCAACAATTTCCTTTGTTCAGGATTTATAACTATCTGTCGGTACATTTTCTCAATATCTGCTAAAATCAAGTATCTATGTTTTCTAAATCGAATCATAATCTCATACAATTCTTCAGACACAACTCCCTTTAAAAGAATGTCATTTAATGACTTACCACTAGTTGTTGTACTGGACGCGTTAAAGACTACGCGAAGTTTAGTGGTCGAGCTTTCAGGGCGATACACCCCATGGTGCAGAAGGTAATAACTGCCACGTTCTTCAAAGTGGTCCGTAACCTTACTCATATGATTAAGATTCTCATATTCTTCCATAAAATTGCAATAAAGTTCTCGCATTAAGGGATCTTTCTCTAGACGATTCCATAACTGTTTCAATCTATTCTCAGCTATACCCTTTGAGTCCCCAAGTACCCCAGGATCTTCCTTTAGTGGCATGCAGACTAGAGATGAGTTCGGGCTCATTTTTTGAAGCCCGAGCCCGAGGACTTTTAATACGAGCCCGCCCGAGCCCGAGGACTTTTAATCCGAGCCCGCCCGAGCCCGAAATTTCAGCTAAAGAAAAAAAAATTCAATTACTTCATTGATAGAATACAATAAATTTTGCCGTTTATGCAAATTAAAGACAAATATAGTTGCAAACTCTCAATGCACTTTCTAATTCTTTATATCCATGTTTATAAAATAATGTCGGATCTCGTGACTAAGTAATATAAGCCGCCGTTCTGAAATACCCAAAGAGCTTCACGCACCTTCTAGGCGCCCGTGCCCAGTGGCGGATCCAGAAATTCCCTTTTGGGAGGGGCTAAAGTTTGAAAAACGCTTATTTCACCCAAACAAAATATGCAATAAAGCAAAATTTTAGTCTTAACCAATGTAAAAACTTTTGGGAGGGGCTGAGTGATTAAAAAAGATCACTTAACATATTCAAAGTGCATAATGAAGCAGAATGTTACCCTTTAGCAACCCCTTTTTTTGGGGTGGCTGAAGCCCGGTAGCCCCTCCCCTGAATCCGCTAGTGCGCCGTGGTGCCCCTATTTTTTTATAAGTACTTTTATATTCCTCATGAATGACTTTTTAAAATCTGTTTCAAGGAGTATGTTGAATAAAGAAGAAATTTTTCATGAGCCCGAGCCCGAACACAGTTGTGAATTACAGAGCCCGAGCCCGGTTCGGGCCGGGCTCTCGGGCTTGGGCTGAGCCCGTCTCATCTCTAATGCAGACTACAAATCTTCCGTTATGATTGCGGTAATGTGTTTCCACAAAATGATTTTCGCTATATTGATCTTCGGCACTCATAAGACGCGACTCGCTTTCTACACACTCCAATTTCCAAAATTTTTGCAGACTTTCCTCTAACGTGTCTGGAGTTTGAGTCAACCCGCAAAATGACTGTTGACATTCGTTTCCTACCGATCCAGAAACAATAAACCCAAAAACCGTTTTTTGAAATATTAACTGCGAAATTTTGTGCTTTTGCGACTCTAAAATGTCAAAAAGCAGTTCTACTCCAATCAGAATTTGTATTCTCGAAGGTTTCGCAAATTCTGGGTCAGCAAGCTCTATATGTTTTGGTAGTTTTACGTCATCTATGTTTATATTACTCAAAGGTATACGTTCAGTTATTTTCTGCGTCACTAGCAACTCTATAGGTCTTCGAAAGGAACCATCTTTGTTGGAAATAAATGTTTGCACTTTCGATTTCAAATTTGTGATATTACCAGTAATCCCCGAAATATAAACACTTGTTTTGTTTTTCTTTAATTCTAATGAATCTGCTAGCCATTTATCTATTAAACTTGATTCAGACCCCGAATCCAATATCGCCCTTGCAGGAATTCTCATCCCACTAGTGTTATCTAAATATACTATACAAGTCGCTAAAAGAACTCCTTTTTCTTTTTTATTTGATAAACAAATCTCTCTACATAATGAATTTTCAAAGCTTACGGCCTGCTCTGAATTATTTTCACTCTCAGATGCGTTAATTTGTTTTTTATCTATTTGTTGGCATGGTGCTATTTCATGCTTCTGTGTTGGAGAAACAGCGTGTCTGGGTGTCTGGGAAATTTTCGCTTCTCTATGTAATAGGGTGTGGTGTTTTTGATTTCAACGGCGACAGAGCGATTTCGAACATGAGGCTACTCCGTGTTTATCAGTTGTCAGGCAATTCAAACATAAATTAAGCCTCTTGGCTGTTAAGTATCTATTATATTCGTTTTGTTTTAAGAATGTATCGCACTGTAATATGGAATGATTTGATCGACAAATTACACATTTCTTAAAACTACTTGAATTATTTTTTACGAGGAAACTTTTCACCCTTGTATTTTTATCGAGGATATAATTGCTTGGACTTAACATTCAAATTACAGTTACTTTGCCAATTTTTCAAAACTAAACAACGCTTTTCCAGAAAATCAATAAATTCTGGCCAATTTGGCAATTCTGTGGTTTTCAGCGATAACTCAAATTGCTTTTTAGTTTCTTTATCTAGATTTTTAAGCACGATATTTATTAGCATGATTTCTGAAAATTGATTGAGATCTAAGCCTATTGTTTTCAGAGCTCTAATATGTTTCTGACATTTATCCACTAATGTTCTTAGACTTTTAGCTAAATCCTGAGATGACATTTCCATAGCTAAAATTTCATTCATGTGACTATTAACAATAGCTCTTTGGTTTTGATACCTATTTTCTAATGCCTTTAAAAGCGAAGTATATGAATCATCTGTCGTCACAACTTCTTGAGCACTGCCACTAAGAGTAGATTTTAAATAATAGAGTTTTTGCGTTTCATTTAATTTATCGTTCGACCCAATCAAAGTCTCAAACTGATCTTTAAAACTATACCAGTCTAAATAATTGCCAGAAAATCTAGGTAATGGTATCTCTGGAAGTTTAACATTTATTGATGTATTATTATCAATTTTTGAGCTACTACTGAAACTTTGATTTGATTCACCAGTTTTAGCATTACTATTGCAAATAGAGAGTAAGACTTTTTGAAGACTTACCTCTATATTTTCAGCTTGATCTTCCATTTCTTGAAAAGCATCTAAATGATTTTGTAGCTCTGCATCATCCGTCACGATATCACAGTACTGAATCTTTAAACCCAGCAAGCGCACACACGTTTAAATTACGTATTCCCGATGTCGAAAATAGGTCGATGAAAAATTACAGCAAAAAATAGCGCTTAAAAGAGATCAAACATACATTGTGTTGTCGACGTCATAAAGAGCCGTTCGATTTTTTTCAGGGAGGTGGCTATCTTCGACTGTTAATGTTGGTCGCCCTCAGGAGGTCTATGATCCGTCAATACATCGCCGATTTTCCACTCATGGCTTGGGCGGTCTGAGAGACCCCCCCAGCCAGCCAAGAAGAAACATGATGGAGCATAGAGAAATTTTTTCAGCTTAGTTAATAGTCAGTTGAACGTCGAATAAACAGTGCAGGGGAGACAGAATTTACGGGGTCCTTTCTCACAACCTTTGACATGTCCACCCCAACCGTTTTCTCAGAAAACAGATGCTTTTTTTTTGTGTGTGTGTGTGTATATTCGTTCATGGTTCGCGTGGCTCGTACTTAGCAGTTTTTTATGCAAGGGCAGAACTCGCTCCAGCGTATAGTCAATGGCTGAGCTCAGCTGCGCTACACAGAAAAGTAAAATTTCCATAGTTTTAACTATAAAAGTGGATATTTTTCAAGTTCAATGCTAACACGATTTATCGTTAGCTTGGCATATTAATAAGTTTGTCTGGCTCTCTTTAATAACATCGCCGGCCAACACAATTTAAAGTTTATCGGGGTAACTACAAATTTTAATTCCAGCCATCAAAATTTTAGAGGTGAGTTAAATAATTATTTAACTAATAATTATGTGCTTTGTTTCTTTTATTCATTTTCTTTTTAATTGCTAATTATAAGTCTTCTTATTTGTATTATAGAGTGAAATATAAAGGTACAATTGGCATAAAATCAACTGTTTACCTTAAGCATATGAAATATTTTTTCTCATTATAAGCACGAATTTACTTAATGTAAACTTACTATAACAAAAGTCAACTTATTATTGCATTATGGCATAACTTGCAATGAAACAGATTAAAGCACTTTATGCAAAGTTTTTTTTTCTTTTTAAATTTTATACTAATATGTGTGCTTTTAGTATGTAATTTAAACCTATTTGGAGTAGTAAAATTGAACAAATCATAGAATTAAGAGAGATAAATAAAAAACTGTTTGTGTAATGAAATAGACAGAATTTTTCTCGTGGGAGGGTGAGAGGGGGGGGGGGATTTGCAGATAGAAAACTTGTTCATATTTTATTACAGGAAAACTATAATAAACTATGGAGATAAAAAAGCAGGCTTATTCATCTAATAGAAGTGGTTCCTTGACGATTTCGTCGAATCCTGACAGTTTATAAACGTAGTAATTATGCCGGAATTCCAGACATTTAGAGAATATGTCAGTCACACACCATTTACATACGTCGTGAAAGCATGGAAATTCAAACTTCTTGTCGGGTGCACATGCCGTTTAAAAGGAAACACTTTATATTTCTAAATATAATACACTATACTACTAGTTGTTAGCTAATGAAAAGCAATTTTGAATTAAATGATTAGAAATAACAAGTTTTAAATTAACTTCTAATCGTTTAGATAAAGTTATAAATTTATATTCATAAAAGTTTGAACATATACAAAAATATATTAAATGGGGTCTTATAAAGTTAAAATATAATCTTGATTTTTAATTTAACAGATAAGTAACTCGCACGAACAACTTATGTCACTAATTTACATTTTGAAGGGTTTCCAGTTTTTCACCCGGTACATTTTATTAATCGTTTTGGCTGTATTAGGTATTTTTAATAAAAGGGTGCAAAAAATTATTTAATCTGCTCTTATAAACTATCTAAATATTTTCATATATTGGTTAAAAAGTAACCTTTTTTATATAAAATAAGTAAATTATATTTACTGTTAGTAAAATTGCATTTTAAACTGTATTCCTTACTTAACTAAATTTACTAATATTTTATTTAATTTTTAAGTTACTTTTTCACCAATATATGAAGATATTGGGATTGTTTATAACATTGAATTAAACAGCGTACCCCCCCCCCTTTTATTGAATATACCTACAGTAAAAACAATTCATAAAATGTAACGGGGGGAAAAAGTAAACCCTTTAAAATGTAAAATACAGACATAAGCTATTTATGCAAGTTACTGATCAATTCAAAAAATCAAGATTATATTTTTCTTTAATGTATTTTCTCTCTGTTCAAATTTTTATGAATGTATATTTTGCAACTTCATCTAAACGACTAGAAGTTAATTTAAAACTTGTAATTTCTGCACATTTAATTAAAAATTACTTTTTATTAGCTAACAAACTAATATTAAAATGTATTATATAGAAATATAAAATGTTTCCTTTTTAAACGGCAAAAGTTCACAAGATCAGAACAGTTTGAATTTCCATTACTTCACGACGTATGCAAATGGTAGTTGTCTATTCTCTGAATGTCTGGAATTGCAGCATAATTACTACGTTTATAAATGGTCAGAATTCGACAAATTCTGCGAAGTCTTTAAAGAACGACTTCTATTAGACGAATATAAGCCGGTTTTCTCTGTCCTGTTGGAGCGATTCGACAACCTATAACGTAAAATCAACCACTATAAGCTGAATTTTATAAACGGATTCAGAGAATCTGTCTCCCTTCGCTGTTATAGCAACGAGTGTTCGACCAATATCGGGGATTTTCTCTTCCTGGCGGTCACCCTTTTCCATTCTTACGCCGTAATTAAGTGAGATTGTTATCTCTCACGGTCACCCCTCGCGGGTAATACGCCGTCGAGAAGTTCAGCACTCAACGGGCAACCAGGTGGACATATCCAAGGATTTTTAACATCGATGATTACGTCGACAGCGACGTTAATTCGATGTATCGTGGCTGGCTGGGAATCATCCAACTTGTCGACAATCTTTTTTACACTATTTAATTTTGCTTGGTACTTTTCAGCTGATCTCTCAGCTTGATTCGGATCCTGCAGAAAAGTTTCTATCCGAGTAAGCTGTCCTTTGTAAGCTCCTCTCTGTCTATTGAGAGATGCAAGCTTGTCCTTCACTGACATCTTTTGCAAATTTGAGTAATTAACTATTATTCCAATTGAATCGAAAGTCTATGATGTTTAACTATGACAATACTAGTTCGAATAACTAGTTCGATACTCAGCTAAGGCTCGACGTGGCCATGTTTTGGCATCGTCGACTATCAAAATGGACTGTATAACTAACTAAATTGATGAGACTAAATTTTCAACGATAACAAATATTTATTAAGAACGAACATAACAAGAGATGGTTGAGCAAGGCTCCTACAAGGCAAGCGACGATTTCGCAAGTGGCGAACAGACTGCGCTGCGATACAAACTACGCCAAGAGAGCGCCAAGTGCGCAGGAACACCGATGCCAAGGCAGGTGGTAACAGTGTTAATTTTCACAAAAGATGGCGCCACCACCGACACATACTCTTTAGCGTGCACAGATCACAGCATAGCGAATCAGAATGCGAACCTACCCCCATAGAAAAGAGGTTTGATCTTTGATCCAGTTTTGGAGAAAGAGCACCCTGAGATGGGTCCATGTCCCGTGCTCTGAAGTGTATGGCTTCATACATCCCATCCGATGTCTCCTCATTTAAGTAAAAAGAAAAAAAAATAGAAGTAAATCTTTTACATCTACATTTTAAAACTATAATTAAATTTTAATGAAGTTTTGAATATATATTTTGAAGGGTTAAAGTTTTGTAAAATACCGCAAAAGTGCACAACCCTCTATTAAATGCACCCGTTTTTCACATGAACCTCTATTGTTCTTAAAATACTGAATTTCAGCCAAAATTAGTCTATGTTGTGCACGGTGCGAGTTTAACCCCCCCCCAAAAAAAATAAATAAATAAATAAAGTTAATCTCATCTGAAAGTTTTTTTTTTTTTTTTCGCCGTGCGGCTTTGCACCCTGTGCTCTCTATGGAATAAACACTGCCAACTAATTGGTATGCTCAAGAATTGCCGAGTGCTTTTAAAATAAATCCTAATGTTATAACTATCAAAAATAAATATCAGGTTGTAACGAAAGTTTTCCGCCATATCTGCCTGAAATACTAACTTCTAACTCCTTAGATAACTGTTTTTGAACTTTCGGTACCAAACATGCACAGTGTCACATGATACAACAACAGTACTTAAAGCTGTACTCATAATCCGTTGATATTATGCAGCTGACTTTTTGCAACACAACTGGAAATAAATGATGGTTCTAATCCTCTGGAGTGATAGTTCCATTTGAGACACCTTATACTTAATGATAACTATATTTTTTAAAGATTTCACAACACAGTGTTATAAAGTAAACCTCTTTCTTTCAAATGCCAAAAATCGTTTGACAAAATATGAGCAAATACGCCAACGAGAACTGTGTGCTGACGAAGTTTGCAGTGGCGGGAAACTTTCGTTACAACCTAATAAATACTATCGAGAGTTGTTACACAACATTCAGTTTAAAACAACAATTTGCTGAAGCAAGCTCATTACGTAATCAACAGCTGGCCATCCGCGGGGGGGGGGAAATGTTTACTTTTAACTGGAGCCTCTTCTCACACATCGATTGCTGTTTTCATTTTAATGGCGCCTGGTAGTCTGTCCGAACTTTGTGCGGATCCAAGAAGGTTTTTAGAAGTTATTTTTTTATTTCTATGAATTCGCCTTTGTGAATATAAACATTGATATCTGATTATTTGAAAATAGAAATCGTAAGCTTCGTAAAATAGTGGCAAATACTTTAAAACATTCTATGGGAAGGGGGAGAAAAAAGGAGATTTTTTTTACCATTTATCCAATTTCTCCTGAAATATATCCGATCAACTTAATAGCTTTTTTAATAAATTAGGTCTAATAAGTAATGCAACATATTTTTTATTTATTTATTTTTTGTTAATTAAGAAATTATTTTAGAAAACATTGAATTTTATCTGGCATTGACTTCTTCTGACCACGATCACCCCACCACCACCAACAACGATCACGGCTGCGGCGTTTATGCCGGGTGCGGCGTTTCTGACGATTTTCTAGCTAACTAAGCTCATTTTCGTGGGTGCGGCATTTCTTCCATAAATTACGGTAACTAGGGAAAACGTGTTTGAACTGAGAGTGTTAGGCAAAACGCATTCTGACTGATAGTGCTCGGGAAAACCCGTTTTCCCCAGTGATTCTCGGAATGTTAATGCTTTATGCACTATAAATTGGGAAAACAGATTTCTTGAAAAATTACAGTTGTTAGATAAGAAACAAAATAACTTTAATGTTATAACAAGTGATGAATACGGACGAGGGTCAGTTGTATCCACGCCAATAGTGAGTTGAACCAGAATCCTAATTGTGCTCCCCTCGGCGAGACCCCCCCCCCCAAAAAAAATATCACTAGGTCTGGCCACCTCTGTAGGGGGGCCCCTCAAAAATATGCTACCGCTGGCCCTTTGCGAAACCCATTAAAAAAAACTTGTCATATAACATCGTTGAAATAATGCAATAATTTTTGATAGATGTAAAAATTGTCTAACAAATCAGTCAAAACCTGAATGAATCGGGTTTTCCCTAGTTAATTCGGGTTTTTACTGTAACACACATACACACAATTTGTAAAAATGGATCATGTCAAAATCCTTGTCATGTGATTTTTTCTCATCTTTCTGACAAACATTTTCTAGACCCTTTCATGTCGAGAATAAAAAAAGAATTCATAAGCCAATAACAAAGTTAAAAAAGCCTTTAATCACTGACCCAAGGTGACTTCCACTGTCCCACACCAGAAAAAGAGACATCTGGGCAATAATCCCACTTTCGGGGTAATAGAAATGTCCCTTTTAACCTCAGCTCATTTTTGTTTTACTTGAAGTATCCCCAGGTGTTATCTGTGGTATTCTTGAAATTTTATCATCAGTAGTAAGACTTTAGTATATACCACAGTTTAAGAACACCATAGATGGTTCCAAAAGCAGATAACACCTGGGGATATTTCATGTAAAACAAAAATGAGCTGAGGTTAAAAAGGACATTTCCATTATCCCGAAAATGGGATTATTGAACAGATGTCTATTTTTCTGATGTGGGTACTTTAGCCATTACAATTAAATGAAAAGGAAAGTCATTTGCTGCTGTATACTGTTAATATTGATCAATCTTAATAATTTTAGGAAACTTAAACAAATAAACATTTACACTACTGGCCAAAAGTATTGCAAGTTTCAGAAATCTAACCCTTTTCAAGATTAAGCCCACTCTTCCCCTTCAAAATTAAAAATCAATATAGTTGATGTTTTTTTAATGTCAACATTTTAAATTAATTACTGCAAAGACAAGATAGCATTAATTTAAAGAACAAAAATAATTATTTAATTTATTGAAAAAATAGCAAAAAAATATATAGGTTATTATAAAAATCATAATCCATTTTGGCTCGTCGGAATAAAATTAAATGAAGAATTAATTTCAATTTATTCTGCAAAAAGAGGATAATAAATAAATGCAATTAAACTAAAGATAATTTATTATGTTGCTGAGCAGCCTTGACTTTGATCACAACAGCCACTCTTTTAAGATATGCAATCCATAATGTTTTACACTTCCTTCGGTGTTTCATGGTGCCAACTTAAATTATTGGTTCCTGAAGCACTCATTTTGTTTTTTGACGATTTTCAGATGCATTCTTCCCAATTATACTACATAAATTCTCAAAAATATTTAAATCTGACAAATTTCCTGTCCATTGTTTCTGGGCTTACTCTTGAAACAATCGTTAGATTTCTCAAACTTGCAATAATTTTGGTCAGTAGTGTATTTTCTGCAAATATCGGAAAACCAAGTTTATACAGGGTTTAGTCTCCCCCTTTCCAATTTTTTATATAGACTATCTCGAATGGTTCTAAAAGAAAAATAGTTGCAACATACAAGCAAGTTTAAACATTTACAATTGTATTTTTTGATATACCAATTTAAACTAAACATTGGTCCATTTCTCTTAATTTATTGCTTGTGATTTATATGAGGGTAGGTAAAATAAATAAATGTCAAAAAATATTTGGATAGATGCAATTCTATTTAGAAATCTACCTTAAAGATATTAATCTAAAATAATCTATATCTATCTATATATATACAGGATGATTAAAATTGGTGTTGACTAACTTCAAGAGGAATAGGTTACTCAAAGACAAATCAGAATAGCAAGTAATGTGGGGTCACAAACGTTGTCTTCATGCACCTGTTAATGATCACTTTGGAAGATGTTTGTCTAAATTGGATTTAATATAAACGCCGAGTTTATTTTTATAGATGAAATTGTTGAAGACAAACTTCTAAAAATGTTTTCTAAAAAAAAGTCAAATAGTTCTTTATGAACCCTGGTCAAAAAATTAACAATTCCTTTAACACTTTTTCCAAAGTGTGAGCACAATATTTGAGACCCAACATTACTATGCGATTGTGATTCGTCATTGAGTAACCTACTCCTATATGAAGTTTTCAACATTAATTTGAATAGCCCTGTGTGTATGTATATATGCAAACACTTAGCATTAAAATTAAGGTTATCTTAATTTTAATGCTAAGGTTAATATGAAGGTTAAAAGTGGCTTAAGTCAGCATACTTTTAACCTTCATATCTCTGACAGTTTTTAAAATGTAGCTCTCAAATTTTGTACATTACCTTAAGAGTATATGGGGCACATTTTACTAATTGGGAATTATGATTCACGTGGATTATGATTTCACGTGAATTATGATTTCACGTGGTGATTATGATTCACGTGTGTATAACATTTATTATGTGTTACTTTGAGTTGTGGATCATACACATCACAGCAGATTATGGTAAAAAATCTATGGAAAATATGGGTCGTTTGTTGGATGTTTGAAGGGAAAGAGGGATGCTCGTATCAAAGAATCATCTTTTCGGGGCCTTCAAAGGTCATAAACAGGGCCCTGCATCTATTAGTAAAAACATTTTAATTAAATTAAAAAGAAAACTGCAAGTTTTTAATTTAGTTTTAAAAACAAGTACTCCTCCCACTGTATCCATCCACCCACTGCTGCAACTCCAATGCTGGCATTAGATATGGTGTGTTATAGAACAAATGCCATTTGAAAATTTACTTACGAATCAGTTCTTATTAGAGTAATTTTTATTTGATTGATTTACATTACATACTGATTTATATTTGATTGATTTGCTTGCCGATGTTTGGCGAGAATAGAAGTTGATGACACATAGCCTTGGATAATTCTGTCATCAGATGAGGCACACTTTTCTACAGATGGAGCTGTGAATAATCAAAATTGCAGCATATAGAGTGCTTTACTTTCTAATGTTCTGAACCGACAGCCACTTCATTCTAATTATATGACTGCATGGTGTGGATTTACTGCTGAATTTATCCTTGGACCATTTTTCTTAGAAATTTTCACTCCTCAGTGTCCTAAAACATGCTCTGTGAAGTGTTTATGAAGGAATTAAGACCTCACCTGAGTTGGGAGAGGGCATTACCATGTAACAAGCTATAATATGCTTTCAATGCATAATTGATGGTGGAGTACACGTTGAGCACATTGTGTAATTGAATAAATTTTAATGATTCTGATAGATTGTTTTGTCCTTCTTTAGGCACCACAATTCCTCCTATTGGTCAGAATGTGAACTATTTCTTTTAAATGCAGAAATCTTCCCCCCATGGTCCATACAACATATGGACAAAGTTTCATCAATTTGATAAGCAGAAAGGATTCTAGAGGGGTCTGAATAAGATCACTTTAATTATAACCACCCTGTATATGCAGGGTGTCCCCAGAAGGTGGTAACAGGCTTTAATTCCTTATTAGATAAGTGGGCAATGTAAAATGAAAAAATGTTCAAAATAATAAGGCCGGAAATAATAATCCATTAAGAAAAAATTCTTTGTTAATTTTCAAAAAATTACACTTTTAAAATTCGTATACAACCCCTGTACAAAAAAATTCCTAAGTGACTTCCTAACAATCGATGATGTCATTTTTCAACCAACACGTAACCTTCAACCCATCAACTGGAATGGTAGTGTCTGTTGACACTCAATCCTTCAAACTGATTGGTCTAAATTTATATTTTCCACCAGCACGTGACTGAAATAACCTCGTATCAATATTGTCCATTAGTAAAATGTGTCACATACACCAATGTCTTGATATACAAAATTTCAGCAGTTCATCATAGAATGTTTCAGAGATCTGGGGTATACATGAATTAAGATGATCTGGGGCTATACATGAATTTGAATCTAAATGCTTGTTGCTAAAGTGGAAAAAAATTATTTTCTTTCATAATTTCTATACGATCACTGAAGTACGATCATCTGACATGATTTTTTTCCTACAAGAGTCATTGAAAAGTGGCTTAAGTCAGCATACTTTTAACCTTCATATCTCTGACAGTTTTTAAAATGTAGCTCTCAAATTTTGTACATTACCTTAAGAGTATATGGGGCACATTTTACTAATTGGGAATTTTTGTGTACAGGGGTCGTACATAAATTTAAAAAGTGTAACTTTTTGAAAATTAACGAGAAGAATTTTTTTCTTAACGGGGTCTTATTTCCGATCTTATTTTGAACATTTTTCAATTTACATTGACTCCTTATCTCTAACAGATAAAGAATTACCACCTTTTTGGGACACACTGCATAAGGGCAGGCCAAAAAGACACTTTTCCCGAAGTAATACCTCCAAAAACTTGTCAACTGGGATAGAAATAACACCTGCTGGGAATTTTTGTGTATGGGGGTCATACATAAATTTAAAAGGTGTAACTTTTTGAATATTAACGAGAGGAATTTTTTTCTTGACTGGATCTTATTTCCAACCTTATTTTGAACATTTTTCAATTTACATTGCCTCCTTATCTCTAACGGATAAAGAATTAAAGCAGTGACCAACCACCTTTTGGGACACACTGCATAAGGGCGTGTCAAGAAGACACTTTTCCTGAAGTAATAGTTCCAAAAACTTCTCAACTGGGATAGAAATAACACCTGCAAAGTTCTAATGTTGTATCTCTATATTTCGAGGTGCCCATCACCACTTAATAAAGGCCATTTTTAGTGTTCTGTGCATGATTTTGTCCTCAGCAATTTTTCCTCTGGTAAACATCATAACACATTTCAGTTTTCTCTAGAGCTGATTAAAATCAGTGGCACCGACTTCCCAAAATTTCTGTGGGTGCTCTAGAAGAAGGGGGTGGATGAGATTAAACTAGTGGTGGATCCAAGTGGGGAGGCTCGAGACCCCCACCCCACCCCCAGAGCTAGAAATACTATGGATTAGGGAAGTTAAAAAATTTTCTTTGTAAATTTTCATATTGTAATAAAAATTATTGGAATATTGTATGAAATTTAAATCGACAATAAATTAACTTAAAATTATTCAATTAAAAATATTTTAATCTTACCTGACAGTACATTGCGTTTAACACCAGTAATTCATCTCAAGTTATGCAAATATTATTAAGTAGATTACTCAGAAAGAATGCGATTTAAAGTTAACTTGATTAAGTTTATTTTTAAAAACATATTCAATAAAATATTACAAGGAGATATGCATATCAAATTTCTAAGTTACACAATACTATCTATTTGAAACAACACAATTCTTAAGTATCTTACACACCTTCTGGAGCTGTTGGGTTATTGAACAAAATTTATCAAATCATAATTTTTTGAGTTTTACTACCTGCTACACAGGAGAAGGATGAGGCATCTTTGGAAAGGATATTACGTTCACATGTGACCACCTTGAAGTGTTGTCACGTGGAAAAAAAAAAAAACATTTTTTTCTTCATGGTACTTTCACAAACACTTGTAAAACACATATTTCACTAATCTGAATTACCAAGAAGATGCCCAGCACTTATACAAACAGAACTACAAACGGTTGTGCTGGATTAAGAAAGATGAACTCCATCATGAGCTTTCAGATAACACACGCACGTGGCTCACACAATTTTCTTCACAAATACATTTTCTTCATCTCATGGTAACACACAGGGTAAAAAAAGTTCTCTTTCTCAAATTTATATACTGCTGCGTTTAGACACAAAATTTAAAATATAAACTTCATTTTTCACAAGCAAAAACTTCAAATTTTAGGCATCATCGAGAACGCAGACACACACACACACCAAACCCAAAAATTACGTGAATTGATCCCACCGGAAAAAATGTTTTTCCCGCTCAGTTCGTTGTTGCCAGAAACAAAATAAAAAAAAAATCCTCGCTGCTAACACGGCAAACCGGAGAGAAGTTGCTTTGCTGTTGTCATTCCGGCTGCGAAGCAAAAATGGTTCTGGCACCTGCTGCTTTGGAGGTCGGTGCGGGGTTTTACTAACTTGTGTATCGGCGCTTGCTTTGCTTTGGTCCTTTCTTTGTTGGTAAACAGTTCTGGCGTAGTTCTGGCATTGTCACAAGATTTATTTTTGTGACACATATGAACTGAAATTTTAAAAAGTAGCAGTGTATATGCAGTTAACATCTTTAACGATGATCTCTTTCCAAAGATGACATTTCAAAATCCCGGCCCCTCCATCGTAAAAAAGTTTGTATTCAAAGACATCGTCGTTTCTGTTTAACAACGATTTTTTTTTTCATCTTACGCTACACGAACAGGGAAAAAATTTTTAAAAGTGGGAAAAAGTGTTGGGGAATGTCAAAAGTGCAATTTGCAAGACAATTTCAACTATCTGAGTACATTCTCAAAGGTATTTTAAAAGCAAAGAGAAATTTCTTGAAGCAGCACAAAAATTTAGTTTGGGATCCAAATCCAAATAGCCAAAAAGTCAATGTGGCCGATTAGAAGAGTTTACTAAGGCACTTCTTCATGCAAATGGTTTCATGCAGCAAGAGCATCCAACATTCTAATTTCTGGGTCCCACCATGTCAGAGTGTATAAGACACTGAACATGATAGACGGCTGAAGTGTGAAGATCCCATGTTTGGGCCTACTGTGCGGCTGTCAATCTGACTGTCTGGAGTTTTGGTTGGTTTCCGCCAGAGTTAACGTGAATACGCGATAGAACCTCTGAAAAATTCTTCTGACCAAGGCAACCGCCCCAGAATGCAGATGCCTCTAGTGTAGGCTTGCTAAATAACATCACGTAACACAAAACTCCTATTTCTGGAGGCCCGATGAGTGGCTGAGCGCATAGCGCTCTCAACTGGGAGAAGAGAAGTGCCTGGTTCTAACTTGGGTCGCGTCCGTCGACCTAGCAGTTTGGAGTCTTGCGCGGTTTTCTCTGAAACTTCTCATAAATACGGATTAAGACCCCTTAGAAAACCCCCCACATAGGGCACTCCGTACTCAGCCTAGATGCCTCGTGTAAATAATTGTTCGTATTACCAAAATAAAATAAAGCCATTTCTGCAGTGATATTAAAAGAAAATGCTATTGTTCTGGCAGAAAAATTTGGGATGCAAAATTCTCAGGCTTCGGCTGGTTAGCTAGAAAAATTCATAAAATGGAAACTGACACATTTCACATTTGAGAAAATCTGGAAGAAAGAATAACGGGAAGATGAAAAATGAAACGATTGACTCTTTTTGATTTTCTTGAAACCTAATTTTATTGTATTGCTTGTTTTTACTGCCTTTTTTTAAGGTAACTTAAAATAACTTTTTGTGGATAAAATAATATAATGATTATAAAAGTAACGTCTTTAAGCATGCCAATATATCAAGACAAATATTCACAGTACTAAGAATGTAAAGTCTGAAGGGTTGGTGTTGGTGTTGTAGGATTATTTGGGATCTAGGCCAACCGGTAGGGTGCACTCCGTGGTGGCTTTCTATATTGTCCTAATCGGTATTTACTCTAAGTTTCGGAGGAAAGCACAGAAAACTCCGAATGGTAAGGTTGGCAGACTCGACCTGGTTTTGAACCAGGCACCTTCCAAAGTGTAAAAAGATAATGTTATTCTTTTACAATTTCCTTTATTTACACCAATACTTAGTGAATCCTTCTGGACTAAACATAACTTCTCTATTTACAAAAATAATAGAGCTTTTATTTTTAAACAGAAAGAGGGGCAAATTTTATTGACTCGCTTTCACCATAGTGGCTGGAGCACAGTTCCCAGTTTTATTTGCAAAGCGGAACCTGTCTAATGGGACTACCCTTGATAAGAACAAAACTGGTCACCTTATAAAGGTGGTTGATGGTTGTAAAGCAAAATTGCATAAAAGTTGTCACTAAAGACAGACGATCTCTTTACCAAGGTAGTCACTTTAGCAGGTTCCACTGTATTTGAATGGACGACAGGACACTGATACGGGGAAAAATCTTCTGTTGCTCTCACCATTTTATAGGGGATGGGGTTTGCAGTTTAGTGCAGAAATCTTTTATCGGTGAACACCGAATGGTTATTAAAAAGTCGCAGCGGCAATCAACATCGGCCTTAAGTGATGCTGAAGCATAGGCGAACAATCCAACCCTCCCATTTGTACAGCTTTCATTATTTCAACTGCTCTCATAAGTAGTCCACACCACCCAGACGTATGGGTACAAATCCTCATTATAAAAGTAAAATATACCTAAGATATCAGACAAAGCGAGTGCCTGGCAGTGTATAGGTGGTCTGGTTTTAAAAAAGAAAGCTCAAATTGTAAAAAGCAGGTAATAGTGATAATAGTTGTAAATAGCAATTGAGGTTGGTTTACTACAGTCCTCAGAGAAAAGGATGGGAATTACTTAATCTGGAAAACTTAATACCGTCTTAAAATGCGAAAATGTATACTGTGAACACTGAATATTGTTTGGTGGCTGTTAAATGGGTTCAATAATGCATTCAGCAGTTATACTCTGTACACAATAAAATGTTTACGGGCAGGGGCCGCGAAAAACAACTGGAATAAAGGTCGTCGCTGATTAGCCACGTCTTGTCGTCACTACAGTGGTTAAATTGACATTCTTCTGGCGAATTTTACGACTTTGTAATGACCAGTCGAGATCTACCAACAAAAGATTAATGTGTTAAACTGAAAACCCTGTCCCCCCCCTCCCCACACACACACATTTGGAGAGAGCAACGAAACATTTTTTTCCCAAATCAGTCCCGTCGTCCATTGAAACGCATAGAAAACGTGGCTTATGAGCATCGGCTTTAACTTGATCTGTATTGGGGCACGTCAGCTCTGCACCCACCCCTTTCCCAGACCAGAGTTTTCTTTCGATGGTCCTTGCAGCAGACAACATACTTATGTAGTTGTGATATACCCAGGGTGCGAATTGACGGGGGGGATGCCGGGGATTGTCCCCGGCTGAAGAATGTAATATCCCTGGCTAGAGAAATATTAATGGATCCCTGCCAGGGATACTATTTATCCCCTGCTGGAGAAATGTTAAAATTAGTCTCTGTCCTTACAAATTGAGTACCTAACGATTTTAAGTATTGAGACTCGAAATTCTTTTTGTTTACTAGACAAAGGAGCAAGTTTCAAACATCCCTTTCAAATAGATATATACATGCCTGATGCCACTTCTCATTCTGCAACTGGGGTCAGGTTTCAAATTAAGACTGCGAAATGATCGAACAAGCGCTGCTCTGACGCGAGCCGAATTTGAGGATAGACGAGAATCACTGTGCATAGAAAATCGGTGGTCGACTTTTATTTGAATTTAAGTCCCTTCCCAGACATGTTGGCGACTGCATTTGTCATGTAATACCTAATATATTATGTGAGTGGAGCATTTTACGCCTTCCCTCTTTTTTTTTTTCCTTCTTTTCAAATGTCCCCTCCTGGAGAATGTTTTCTTTCAAATGTCCCCCGCTGGAGAAAATGTTGAATTCGCACCCTGGATATACCATGTCTAGTTATACTTTGGGAGAAAAGTATTGGGAAATCAATGTATCATCCTAATGAAAAACGGAGCCCCCCAAATGGTTTCTCTGGATCCGCCCCTGGATTAACCCCCTAACACCACAAGTTGTCGGCGACCTTGAGTTAAAATGAACTTTCTTTTCCATGACTTTAAGGGAGTCGATCGGATGAACAGACAAACTATTAGAGGTCCATGTATCGGCAAAATTTTATACGGTGATCTGGTATTTTTTATTCATAGTTAAAATATTTGAAAGAACTAATATACCAACTAAAACCACTAAAAGACATATTTCGGAACACAATACATGGTCGACTTCAGGAACACAGATCACAATATCTTCATCTCACCAAAACAAGAAGGGCGTTTCATACGTCATCTATAGAGAGTCTGCTGGTCACAATATCTTCGAAATTAAAATGTCGTGACCGGTATAGCTGAACCTGGTCATGTATTGGGTGCAAAATGCAGCTTTAACGGTTTTAATTGACAAATCTTTCATATATTTTAACTAAAGGTCTTTTTTTTTTTTTTTTGCTAATCTCCGTGTCCAGCTTCTGGTAGACGAGATCTACGAGTTTATTCACCCTCAAAAAGCCATAGACTAACATAGAAAAATGTAATATGTCATCGTAAGACAAATTCAGACACCTAAGAATATGTGCCGGAGAAGCCTGCTCATTGCTACATTTCGAGCAAATCGGGTGGGTTTTTTGACCACCCTGAAAGGCAAGGCTTCTTAGATGGCCACTAAGAAAGCGAGAGAGCGCGGTCTGGGCGCATCTGATGCAGTTCGTAGTGAGGGATCCATCAGGGGAATCTGCACGGTACAAAGAATGCGTCGGAGGGACAAGCCAAGTCTCAAGGTAAATCAGGCAGAAGTGGCCAGAGCCTTCCTGGCACCCTTCTTAAACCTAGACATCCACCTCCTCATTACCCCAAATGTCTACATGTGAGGGGATCCATTGAATATGCACATCACAAGAGGATGAGACTTGTTTTAATTAAGTGAGAATTGAAGTTTCAGTTTTGTCACCAACGTTACACCAGTGTAACAAATGGATGGCACTACGACTATCAAAGCCGTATTTTTAATTGTTTTAATCTATTTTTTATCCATTCAATTACTTTATTTTTATTATTATTGCATTAACAATGGAATAGAAAGCAACTCAATAATAATACCTTACGCTTCAAAATCAGACATAGTTGACAACGATATAAAGTTATGCAATTTCAACAAATGAAGAGTCCACGGGAAGAACGATGAGAGTCCAATACAGCTGATTTTCCAAAAAATCGAAAGGCGCACGGGACTTTCCACGTTCTTCCCCAGTAAACTGTATCTTTGGGCTATTTTTTCAGTGTATTCTGATCGTTCTTTCCCCTTATGGGTTCGGATATTAATAGTGACACTAATGAACAACAGAATGCAGTAGAAACCTCAACATTGACGAAAAGTGGACTCTCATCGTTCTTCCCGAGAACCCTTCAAATGCTTTCAGGCTATGCTAGACCTTATTCGAAGCATGGTGTCTATGCTGTTCTTCGATGCTTTTTGTATTATGTACTTCTTTATAAGGAAGCGTTTACCGTTTGTTTGGTCCCCCTCTGATGTACCAGTGACGAAAGGAGAGGAGTTGAGAGTAAGTACACCCTATACAGATACTACTGACACAACATCCTTATCTTACACAACAGCCAATAGCACAAGATACGAAACAATAGATCAGGATTCACCAGTCACACTTCCACCAGTTTCTTCCGAATATTTAACAGTCCCAACCCCACCATCATCAACTATATCAATAACAATTACACCTACACTTTCATCCTCACCCTTCATACAATCACCTCCTCCTACACCACTTCTATCATCAATACCTTCTTCTTCACTCACATGATCACTAGCTACCCCAACCAATTAACACTCTATCTGATTTACACCACTTCCACCCTCTCCAGTCTTTCCCAATATTAGAATTGGTAAAAAATTTAGACGTTTACGCAAATTTTTCTCCCGCTTCTCATCCTACACAACAAATTTAAAACTTTACTCGGTAGACATCCTCCTTAATAGTCACAACAGTTCAGAACTATTAAGGTGATTTACAAATGCAATGTACAAATTTTGTAAACTATATCAGGGTGTCTACCAAATTTCTGAAAGTCAATTTCCTGACTTTTTCCCGACTTTTTCCTGACTTTTGGGAGGTAGAAGGACCAGAAGTGTATATAAGTTTCCATACCCGGGGGGGGGATTTTAAATCTTATTGTTATTAGAGTTAATATTAATGTTTTAAAATATCTGCTGGGAGGCCCGTGCGCCCCGCAGGACTTCTTCGACGGACTTTCAGCAACCATTCTAATGAAGAGATAAGTCCTCCAAATTGAACACTATCCAATACTTTAAATTCAAAAAATAAAACGAAACTCAAACAAAGAGCGCACACTTTCTAAGAAAAAAAGGGGCCAATTGCTTGTGTTATATGCGAGTACGCGTACATAAATATTGAGAAATATTAAGCAATAAAAATAAATACGTACGTGGAAAATAAAATGATTGAATAAATCACGTATGATCATCTACTAATCCCGTCCACGATACTTACTTCTAGCACAAATTTTAGCCACTTTCGTCTTTCTACACTTCAAATCCAAAACACTGAGTTAAAATAAATAATCAATGAATGAAATTCTATTGCAAACCAGACGGATGATCACGCGCTGACGACAGCTTTTTTACCTTCCCGTCACGATGGATGAGCCCCCATTTTTGCCACCTTATGCAAATACATGGCTTGATGCTTTCGCGGTCCGGAAAATACGTTGCAGTTGCTTTCGGTTTCGAGACTGACAAATAGGAAGGGTTAAAAAAAAGGGATACCGAAAAAAAAAATATTCTTTTGGTGAATTTTCCGGACCCATGAACCAATTTCCCGTTTTTTTCCGGACTTTCCGGACCCATTTTCCAATTTCCCGGCTTTTTCCAGACTTTCCGGATTTTCCGGAGCGGTAGACACCCTGTATATCCTAAAAAATGTCCGCGGTATGAAGATAAATACACTGCTGGCCACCCAAATTGCAACACCAAGAAAAACAAGAGATATCACAACAAAATTTATTGTGTAGATAACATGTTGACCAAGTAACAAATGATTAAATTTACAGCATTCTATGAAGCGTGGTTCCTGCCAAAATCAGTACCCAGAGTAGCCGCCGTTGTTGGAGATCACAGCTGCCACACGCCTCGGCATTGATTCAAAGAGACTTTGAATGTGTTCTTGGGGTACAGCAGACCAAGCAGCTTCCACACGTTGCCAAAGTTGATCTGGTGTGACAGCTGGGGATGAACTCTGGGTCAGTCGTTGAGCAACCATGGACCACATGTTTTCTATCGGCGAAAGATCCGGAGAGCGCGCCGGCCAGGGAAGCAATTCAATCTGGTGATTGACGAAGAACCCTTGGACAATGCGTGCCACGTGTGGCCGTGCATTATCCTGCTGAAATATGGCTGTTGGCAAGCCCTGAAGGTAAGAAAGGACAACTGGCTCCAACACCTCGGAGATGTAGCGCTGGCTGGTTAAAGTACCGGCAATGCGTACTAGAGGAGTGCGAGAGAGATATCCGATACCGCCCCATACCATAATACCCGGTGCAGGACCAGTGTGACGGTGCATAATGCAGCTGTTCAGCATCCTCTCTCCACGGTGTCTCCAGACTCGAATCCGACCGTCGTGGTGTTGCATACAGAAGCGTGACTCGTCAGTAAAGAGAATTTCATTCCATTCTGTCGTCCACATCCTTCTTTCATCGCACCATTGGCGGCGGAGACGTCTGTGGTTCCGCGTCAGAGGTAGACAAAGCAACGGACGTCTTGCGGACAGACCATTCTGCTGTAAACGACGTCGAATGGTACGCGCAGACACTGGATGATGCGTTACAGACTGAATCTGCTGTGATATGGTTCGTGATGTGAGTGAGCGGTCCGTCACTGCCATGCGTACAATCTGCCTGTCATCACGTGACGTGGTGCACTGAGGTCGATGCGGTCGATCACGTCTGTCCGTCGTACCCTCCTGCACCCAACGATCACATATCCGCATCACAGTTGTTTGGTTTCGTCCAATACGACGACCGATTTCCCTGAAAGATAACCCACAATCTCGGTATGCCACTATCCTTCCTCTGTCAAACTCGGATACTTGATCAAAAGATGATCGTTGTTTCCTACGAGGCATAATTTATCGTTTTTTTGAAAAAAAAGCAAGAAAAACACAATTGCTGTACTTGAAACCGTCGAAATCTCCAAGCCTTAAATAGCGCTTTGAGGTGGCGCCACAGGCGCGCTTGATGTGCGTCTGCGCTGAAATTCTAATCATTTGCATATCTCACCTCAGCTAATGCATGTTGTAAATTTCATATTATTTGCATGCTTCCTTCAGGGTGTTGCATTTACGATGGCCAGCAGTGTATATGCTGACTTAAACCACTCTCTAGTGACTCTCGAAGGGAAAAATCGCATTGGATGACCGAATATAAGGGTCGTGTAGAAAGTACAAAAATTTTCCATTCTAGCACCGGGGGTTGTATAAAAATTTAAAAAGTGCAATTTTTTTTTTTTTTTGGAAAATTAACAAGAGGAATTTTTGCGCAGTTATCTCTAATAGATAAATAATTAAAGCGCGTTATCAACTTTTTGGGACACCCTATATATATATATACAGAGTGTCCCCCAACTTCACGTACAAACTTGGAGTGAAGGTAGACAAAATCGTTAGGAACCATAATTACGTAGGAAAGCATGGGTGGAAATCAATGGGTGGCGCTGTACGCGAGCTCTTAAGGTCGTCATATGTGGCTTCCTCTTTGTCATATCTGTCCCACCATGACCGAGTGGATAAGATCAGGATTCACCAGTCTGGACTGAAGGACTGAACATGGTAGTGTGAAGGTGCCGGGTTCGGGCCTGACACTCGGCTGTTGTCTAAAGGTCTGGAGTTTCGGACTGTTTTCTCCAGATGTAACGTGAATACACTTTGGAAACCCTTAAAACGCCCTATGGCCAAGATATCGCTCATAGGCAGATATCCCTCGTGTAGGCTTGCCATGAAACAAAACAAACAAAACCTCCAACTAAAAGTTGGAGGTTTTTTCGGAAGATTATCGACCACAACTTTCAAACAGTTTTATTTTACATTAAAAATTTGGATTTATTCACATATCAAATCACTGAAAAAAAAGAATTAGTGGTGGATCCGAAAAAACCCGTAAAAGTTGGCAGGTATGACTATGAGGAAGCCATACGTGCCGATCTTGAGGGCTCGCGTACAGCGCCACCAGTTGATTTCTACCCATGCTTTCCTACGTAATTATGGTTCCTAACTATGCTTTCTACCTCCCTCCAAGTTTGTACACGAAGTTCCTGGACACCCTGTGTATATACATATATACATATATATATATAAACAAGTTTCGGGACACGCTGTATATATATATAGGGTGTCCCAAAAAGGTGGTACGGGGCTTAAATTATTTATCTATTAGAGGTAAGTGGGCATGTAAATTGAAAAAATTTTTTCAAAATAAGGTCGGAAATAATACTCCGTTAAGAAAAAAATCCTCTAGTTAATTTTCAAAAAGTTACACTTTTCAAATTTGTATACGACCCCCGTACAAAAAAATTCCCATTTAGTAAAATGTGCCTCATATACTAATGTGCTGATATACAAAATTTTAGACTTTCATCATAAAACGACCCAGAGATATTAAATAAAGATGATACGGGGCTATACGTTAATTCGAATATAAACGCTTGTTGGTAGATTGGAAAGGAAATGATTTTCTTTCCTAATTTCCGTAAGACCCCTGAAATACGATCATCGGGCATGATTTTTTCCCTTCGAGAGCTATTGGAAAGTGGTTTAAGTCAGCATACTTTTAATCTTCATATCTCTGACAATTTTTAAAATATAGTTCTCAAATTTTGTACATTACCTTATCAGAGTATGGTGCTCATTTTACTAACTGGGAATTTTTGTGTACGGGGATCATACGCAAATTTAAAAAGTGTAACTTTTTGAAAATTAACGAGAGGAATTTTTTCTCTACGGAGTCTTATTTCTGACCTTATTTTGAACATTTTTTCAACTTACATTTCCCACTTATCTTTAACAGATAAAGAATTAAAGCCTGTTGCCACCTTTTTGGGACGCCCTGTATATGTGTGTATATGGACCTCTTCACAGACAGGTTCAGCCCTTGTGAGCCTTTCATATTTCTACTGTCTAGCTTCATATGAGGGCTGAGAGTGTTCAGATTTTCATTCCTTATAAACATCGAAAAAAATGGCGCCTCTAAAAGGCTCTTTGGAAAAAAAAAATGTTTGTTGGCCGTTGTGTGCGTGTGATCACAGTTTTAAAAATAAATAAGTGAAAAGAATAAATAGAAGAATTAAAAAAAAATATTTTAAAAAATATTAATAATATTAATAATTTAATAATTTTTATAATTTAAAAAATATTTATAATTTTAGTAATTTAAAAAAATAAGTGAAAATAAACAGAAGAATTTTAATATGTCACTTACGTTCTTCACTGTACACTGTATAAACTGAGAAAAGAAAAATATGAAAATATATGTAAAGAATTTTAACAGAGAATGTCGTTGTCACATTAAGTGAAGCGCGACACATCTAGTAAAATAAGGCACATTCAAGACCTTTATTGTGAAAGCTTTTCTTATCTGTTAGTAAATTTGTCACACGCACAATGCAGTTTCTGTAGAGATATCGTAAAAAATTTCATATTAGTTTATTTTAAACTATGGTCAGAAATTTTACATTTTCCACCGTCAAGCTACAGTCTTTTAACTCAACTATATTAGTTGAAACTGTACAAAAGTATAGAAATAGCTTACTGTAGAATTTTCAGTCGTTAACAACTCTGTGTTACCAAACTTGACTTCCTCGCTTTAATGGACGGTAAAATTGGGCTGAAGCGCTCTCTAAAGATAATGAAAATCACATGCATGATTATAAAACTGAAAAATAGTATTTTATCTTACTGAATGCAAAGAAACTTATTAAAGTGAAACTGATTGTTATTGAGGAAAATTTGAGCCACAGACATCAGCGTCAATCCAGTTACTTAAATAAACTAAACCTCAACGAACTATACAGAACTGTGAAGCTTCACTTGGTGCACTAAGTAGTGCAACCTATCGTGGGATAGTTTTGGGAAGGCAATAAGATTAAAGAAAATTTTGCTGAAATGGAAATAGTTATCTATAATGAATAAATGTTTTGTATTTACCTTTAGTTACTTTATAAACACTTATTCGATTTTGCAAAGCTAGTCTTCTCAGACACTGTCTTCTGTTTGATAATTAGCTTCATTTGCTATCTATAGTCTGTTTTCTTGAGAAGAAAATTTTAAAAAGAAATGTTGAGATGCTAAAATACGAACGGTTTATTAACTTGGTTCTTGGAAGTGGGTTGCAAGTTGCAATTATCCTCCTCAGAACGTACCAGGCATGGCCTATGGAGCTGAGTCAATCCATCAGGAGAATATTTTCATTTTACAGAAAATTATCGACCAGATGAGTTGTATGCGGTCACACATATTCGCCCATTAAAATGAAATCAGGACCAACTGCATCCCTCAAAAGCCGAACATAAGGCTCAAAGATCTCATACCTCACACTTGTCACAGTGCCTCTTTCTAAGGCACGCGGGGATCTAACACAATTCTTTCCAGGAACCTTAACTATTATAATGATCAATGTCTGGGACATTGGAAAGCAGGTAGCGAGTGTCCGGTTCTCTTCAAATGAAAGTACATCGACGTTAGGCTAAACCAGCACTCAACAGGGAAGATAATGGTCGCCCTTAGATCCATGCTCCCATCTATGATCGTTGCACCATGCTCCATGGGCTATCTTGTTCGCAAAAGTGAACAGGACGCAAACAGCAGGTCTTGCAAGCAAACCTTTCTAATGTAGCTTTCGGGGACAGTAAACATTGAAACCTGGCTTTCTGTGGCCGCATAGAATCACAAAAGAGCTGGGAAACTGCAGCGTACTTGTTACACCACGCTGAAATGATCATCTTCGGACCCCGTTGTTCTTGCACAGCCATGCCCAGCCCTTTTCTCGGTAGATATGGTATCCTGAAACTGTTTCCATGAGTCGGGCAGGACGGTAGGTGTCACTCTCTACAAATCTGGACTGTCCAGCAGTGGCTCAGTCAGGGGAAGCTCGGTCCCTAATAGAGCACCGAAAATCGAACAGCGTTGGCTCTGGTCAGTGATTGAGAGGGTTATACCCAACTCGACTGGATTGCTGTGAGACCGTGTAAGTTCAAAGGAGTTGGTGCACGTAAAATCTGTTCGTGGCTCCAGTGAACTCTATGTTGAAACGATACTTTTGGGGGTGCCAGTTGCAAAAATGCTTTAAATTGTATAATCTATTATATCAGAAACAATCAAAGTCAATAAATCAATAACTATAAAAATTACAAAATTTAAATTTTTATACGGTTCCGTGGTCCTATCAGTTATATTTAGAAAAATATTCCTTATACAATTTCACGCAAAATTAAAAAATATATCGCCCTTTTACGATCAAAATTCATCGAGTTATGAAGAATCAAACATTTTGACTTATGTCACTTTTCATGTTTAAAAATGTCCCGTTACGGCAAACCGTCAAGGTACCCTATAAATATTGAAATTTTAATTCAGGTTTTAATTTCATTTTCTAGCATAATGCGGAGAAAGAAGCAAAACTAATTCTAGAATACTGATCTTTAAGCAGAGGGTTATAGGCAGGCCCTATAAAAAATTATCCGGAGTCTTTTGATTGGAATGATTGATCAAAGCCATGTACATTAATTTTTCTTTAATTCATTCTGTATATAGCCCCTATTTCGCAGCTCGAAAAGTACTCTAACTTTAAGCAGGTGCAACTCGGTGAATTTTGCTCGTAGAAGGACGAATTTTCTTTTCTTTTCTTTTCTTTTCTTTTTTTTTTTTTTACTGTCCATGAAATTGTACATTGAAAACTTTTCTAAATATAACTGATAGGACCCGCACAGTATAAAAATTCAAATTTCGCATTTTTTTTTAGTAATTGATTAGTAATTGATTTATTGACTTCAATTGTTTCTGATATAATACATTAATATGCAATTGGAACTATGTGCTTCTGACTAACGGTTTAGGAAATAGCCATTGAGCACCGTTAGTACTGGACACTCTGTATACCTAAGCAGCAACACATGTTATGCTACACGTGGTCTTTTTCCCTTTTATAAAGCAATAAAAAATCTGAAAAAAGGGGCTTTTTAAAAACTATTAGGGTCTGGCAATTATAGATTTGATAAACCCCTTGATATGCTAAAAGTGATTTAGATTTAATTGCACGCGGTTTTGTTCTGCCAGATATTATTTTTTACCCGTCACTAATAAGTTACGAACACCACCAATAAGTAACTTCTGAAAATTTTGGTCTGAAATTACTGGAGAGCTCAGGCCCCTAGAAAAAATATCGAAGAGGGTAATCCCACCCCCTCAATCCCATAGAAGTATGTGATATATCTATGCTCGATCCCAGTGGCGTAGCCAGAAATTTTTCATGCGGGGGGGGTTACGACTACTTCATCTCAGGTAAATGCATACGTGTGTGTGGGATAAGGGATTGAAGAATATACATTTTGTATGGCAAAAAATTTCTCATGGGGGCGTTGTGACCCCCTTATCCCCCCCCCTTGTCTACGCCACTGCTCGATCCCTATGGAGTCAGCGCCGTCAGGAGGGGCGGAGATACTGGAGCGTATCGCTCTTCTCTTGAAGAGAGTTTAAACTTGCAAGAAGGTGCTAAGAAGACCCATTCGGTGATGCGAGTTATCTTCTTTCAAACCAAGCACTCTCGTCAACAGTGATTAAGGAAACGAAATAATAAAAAAAGTGGGTGCGGAAAAGGTATCGGTCCAATTTATGCATCACACCAACTCTTTCTTGAAGAAACCGATCGAGACTCGAAACAGTTATCTCAATCTTCACCAGACATCACACTCTCCGACCATCGAATCTGAACAACAATCGGAACATGTTAAATAATTAAAAAAAAAAAGAGCAACGCAAACTCTCCCCACCTAAGAACGTGTTCTCTGTTGCTTCTTTTCAAAACAAGCATCTCCCTGGCGCGCTGAACCGCGGCAAGAATTCGAGAGGAGTATTGGACGCAGCAGCCACCATATCAACACGCGCGCATGCGTTGCTAGGGTCCCCCGCGCTTGACGGCAAAAACCGAGTTTCTGGTTTTGCATTCAAACCAGAAACTAGCGTGATATACAGACTTCCGGATCCCGACGGAGCTATGATCTGAGATAGGATATTGGTTTTGTTTTGTTTTTCGCAGTTTTTACGTCGCAGACGAAAGGTAAGAGTTCGCATTTGAAATTTTTCTCTAAAAAGGTCTGCTAGGAATTATTGGGTGATTGAAATTTTTTACGTAATTTTACTTTCATAGAAAGGATCTTATTAAAAAATTATTACTGTTATTTATTTTATTTTTCTTATAAAGTGTCTAGATGTATGGAAAATGTTTCAGTATGCACGCAAATGATTTATGTTAACTGTTAATTTTTCACAGTTTGATTGGTATTGTAAAATTGCCCCCCCCCACCTCAACACACGCGCGCACGAGCACGCACACACACACACACACACACACACACACACACACACACACACGCCAAAAAAAAAAAAAAAAAAAATTAAAAACATATCTAACTTTGGATCCTACCGAAAAACAAGGCAATAAGCAACTATCTGATATTATTTAATAATCAACCTTCTCCTTTGTCTCCATTCATAGATTTTGTAAATATTATTCAGGATAAGATAAAAATAGTAATCGTTTTTAAAATATACGATTTCGGAATAAAAAGGATTTTGGGGAAAAAAAGTTTGAAAAAATCGAATTTAATCAAAAACGTGTTTTTTTTTATTATTAAAATACTTTTATAAAATGTACTTTCCTGGTTTTTTTTTTTTTTTTTTGCAGGGTCCTAGTCTAAAGTTAGAGTCTGCATCACTTTATAATAATTTTCATTACATTAATAACTGACTAGATGTATTTCACTTTTAAAGAATGGCTGACAAAATCCAAAAAAGAAAAAGCAATCGAAATATTATACATTAAAATGAATATTATTAGTAAATTAACTGTAAATTAATGAACTAAAATTATATTCGCCTTTACTAGCATTATAGAGTAACATGTATTTATTTCTTAATACACATATTTCATCAGTACAAGACTAAAAAATCTGCACTTTTTTAACGTTCAATTAGCTTTCCTTTCTGCGGGTAAAATTTCTTTTTAAAGCGAATATACAAATAAACAACAGAAAAAAACTCACAAAATTTCTTTTAACTTACTATCGTAATTTAAAATTAAAGCCCCCCCCCCAAAAAAAAAAAATCGACCCGAATTTTTGTAAGGATTCAATTCAGTGGCAACATGCTGGAGCGACTTACTTGGTCGTTTCGCAAATATGGAGATTAATATAAGCTTCTTGAAGTCCCTCTGCACCATATTATGCGTATGAAAAGATTTGAGGAGATGGGGGGATTGCGTTTCATGTTAATAACACTTTAATGCTAGCAGGCTAGCCAGATTTTGAAGTTAAAAAGATCTTTTAAAAATAAAATTTTTAATTTGCTTACCGTTTTATCGTGGATTTATGAATCAAATGTTTCACAATAAATGCAGCGTAATTTATTATCATTAAAAAATTATTAGTATTTTACGCTTTAGTTTTGAAAAAAATTCAAGGTAACTGTTTATAGTTTTGATGTGTGTTAGTGAGTCTCTGTATGCGTATCTGACATTTTTTCGATATGAAAGTTCATTAATTTTACTATACCTTAAAGGATGTAAATCGGAGGAACAAAATATTCTACACTGTCTTGGCACACAAATTAAAATAAACCAATTGCGCTAGGGCTTAAAAAAAAAAAAAAAAAAAAAAATCAGAATTATTCTGTCCAAGCTGCAGTATACACTAAAGTAAATAAGAAAACGATGCCTTTCATGAAACTCTCAGAAATTCTCAAAAATGGAACTGCACAGCAACATTTTTCGAAGAGTCACGCATTTTGATTAAAAAAATAATTTCTATAAATTTCATAACTCATGCAGGTTAATTGTTTATTTCAGTATATAGTACAGCTTTTAAAGAGAGATTCTAAAACTTTTGAAGTAATTGACATAATTAGTTTATTTGCATTTATTTACCAAAATCACATGATTGTTTCAAAATACACCGTTAATAAACATGATTACCTTAATTTTATGCAACATTCGTGTATCATGGCTTGGCTTTGAACTTTAAATTAAGAAATTATGCAATGGCTTTCCTAGATCTTTTTGATTCAGGTGCATCGCCCAGATTTAAAAAAAAAAAATAGCAAAGAGAATATAGATTTCAGTGCTTTAATTAGATCCAGTTATATATGGCTGCTTCATAATGATGCACAGCTGACAAAAATTTACACTGAATTGTATTATCTGTAAGAAAATTATGAGTAATTATCATACTCAAAAATTATTGTTGTTAGCTGCATGCATTGACTTATCAATTTTAGTCTAAAAACCTACAGCTAAGTGGTACATATCTATCATTAAAACAAAACAGGAAGTATGATATCAAAAATCAATTGCAAAATTACATGAACTATGAGAAAAAGGAAATAAATAAATAATAGAAATTATATGTGTTTTGGGGGTGCAGAATGTCTTTTCAGTTCCACTAGTATATTTGGAACTAAAACAGTTATTTCAGTCTTTACAAAATAGGTAAAAATAAAAATGGCTTCTGTTTCTGTTACATGCGGTTACCCGTATTCCTACCAAGAAATGGGACGTAAGTCCAGCGGCAAGTCCATTTGAGTGAAAATGGCCTGATTTGTTTCTAAGATAAAATCTTGTCACAGAACAACGTTGCGTGTGTAGATTATTAACAATCACTAAACTAGCTTTTCTGTTTTTCTTTTCCTCTTCTTTTTTTTAAAATCTAGACTTTGCTAGATCTTATAGTTTATTTTTAGTGAATGTGAGGGAAAAGTAAAATTTTCTGTTGTCTGGTTCAAGGGGACACTTTACCAAAAAATGTTCAAAATATATCGATTTTTTTATTATCTTATACTCTAGTAAAACACTTTTGAATTTTTGGAAAAATAAACTAAATATTTTGGCCTGTGCCTTAAATAAATCGGAATGACCAAGAGCTCTTAGCTGTTTTTGTGAAATGGGAAACTTAATCCCACTCCACATGAACGCTGATCTTTTAAAAGTTTTTAAAGGAAGATTAATGCTTTTGCACTTGTTACTTACTAATGTATGACGTATCTTCAAATGGAACTGATATTTCAGCCTTACATAAAATTATGCTTGAGACTGGTGAAGTGACCACCTTGGTAAAGAGACCATCTGTATACCAAGGGCGGTTCCAGGCTGAATTTTCGGAGGGAGCCATCGGACTTTTGAGATAGGCTTATAAATTGTTCAAAGCACAAATTGAACGTTCGAAATCGTTCGGGAAAGTGTGAAATCCAAATTTCGGCGAGGAGGGCATGGCCCCCTCGTTGGACCCGCCCTTGCTTTCTAAAATGACCATTTTTGTAAAATTTCACTTTACAACTTCCACATTTTGTCACGCTTGTAAGGTGACCATTTTTATTACGTGTTTAGCTTTGCTTTTCCCGAGGGCGATCACATTAGACAGGTTCGAGTGAAGAGGCCTTAGGTGCTCGCTCAATCTGTTGTTTATGTGTACAAGAGAAAAAAAAATTCAAACATCAAATCTATTCATAATATTATATCTTCATTAAAAATTATTGTACGTTTTTGTATAATCTGGGCAGGTTCCTACCAACTTGTGTAAATCACAATAGTTGGGGAAAAATTATAATTTCAAGACATACAGGTATGATTACAAAAGAATTTCTTCATTCTATTTAAATAAAAACTTACAAAAGCTCAAGTTATTTTTAATCAATAAATTAATCGGCCAAACGCATATTCTGAATTTATCTAGAACTGCAACTATTAAATTTGTTATCTTGAAGAATTGAATTTACAGAAAAAAATTACAAAATTGAATTATAAAATTGAATTTACAGAAATATTACAGATTCTGTAAAAATTGAATTTACAGAAAAAATTGAATTTCCTCAAAAGACAAAAAAAGTATTACTTATTAATTTTCATACAAAACCAATTAATTTTTTTTCAACGTCATTTTTCTCCCAACCGAAAATATACTTGCAGGCTTTTACTTTTGAAAACGCTCAAATTACTTAAAAAAAAAAAGAAGACTGAAAGATTTAATGTCGTTCCTCTCATTCATTGACTTACACCATTTACGCATCTTTCCTCACATTAAGAAAAGAAACGCTCTTCTTAATTTATTTTCCATATAAATTAAGAAAAACAGTTAATTTATATGGAAAAGTAAATTAAGAAATAGAGTTCAATGACAACAATTTCTTTTGTAGTGTGTAATTAATGGAATATGAGCTGTTTGGCTGGCCTTAGTTATTTGCAGTTTCCGGTAATAATATCTTCCAGTTCTATGTGTTCATGATTAATATAATTACTTGATAAAAAATATAAACTTTAAAAAATGTAAATAAATAAAAATCTAAATAACTTATAAATACGTTATAACTAACAGTATCCAATATTTGGCACTAAGCTACAAATTTATAGATTCTGTATTAAATTATTGACTTCATATTAAATGGCTTAGTTCAGTGCAGTAAATGAGTAACATAAGCTTAATATGTTTTAGAAACTAAAGAAAGTAATTATTATTTTTTAACTAAAAAATTAGTATATATATATTTAAATAAACTTTAAGACTCTAAAAAAATATTTTATAAAGATAAAATTAGTTGTACATTTAAATTGAAAAATTAATCAATAAAACATTTACAGCATTTTGTTTGCCTTAAAAATTTTAAGCAGTTTCGTCCCCCCCCCCTTCCACCATGAAATTTTAAGTCGTGTTATATGCTACACCGAAACCTGGTTTGAAGGTCAGTGCGTTTTACAAAATGGTTACAGAATACGAAGAGGGTAGTAATTTTCCATTGAAAGATCTGAATTTCATTTAAATATATAATGTGTGAAAATGCGCATAGTTAAATTGCGAATGAAAACACTGCGATATTTTGATATAGGTCATAATTAATACCTATAAGTGATATATATATATATAAATTAATCGTTAAATATATATCACTATATATATATATCACTATATATATATATCACTTATGGGTATTTTAGGACATCCGATGCCTAAGCTGAACAATTGGATTAAAGCACAGAAAAATATTAAAGGTTTTTGCTTAGTTTAGTAAGGGAAAAAAAACTAAGATATATGTTTCAGGTTTTATTTGCTCTGAATTTCTGTGAAAGTTTAATACACTCCAAGATGATCTAATGAGAGGTATATTTTTACGGTTCATCGCAAAATATATATATATATCTTGTCTTCGCTAAAGTTCCTTCGAAAAAGTTTTCAGAAACATAAAGAATATGATTACCTATAATAAAACAGAGAAGGTCGTTATCCCGTAATTTTCTGGGAAGAAAAAAGACGAGCTCTTTATGTATATAATTTTCTTTGTATCGGACTTATTGTTCTTTAGTTAGTTAAAGTTTTCAACTTGAGTGATTTTTAACTAACAGATGTAAACACAAAGGGGTGGGACATGTAAATTGGTTGTATGTGCTTTTTCTTTTATTTTCAAGCAATACCTACCTTGAAACTAAATTTAAAATACCCCTTTATTGTGACTGTTTCTTTTGAGATTTTTTGAAATGTAATCTTTTTTTCTTTCAATCCCTAATTTATAGCTACAGTAACAGTATGACTTATTACAAAATAATTACTCAAATAAGTAGTTAATTATTATAAAAAAATTTCTTGAGGATATTTAGAAGTAGGTTAAGATACCTTTAGGATGCCTGTTTTGTATAGCCAATAATTTATTGAGAAGTGACGTACGAAATATTGTTCATGAAAGATAAATTGGGAAAACCTGTAAAGTCCTTTAAAATATGCCAATTGTGTTAAAATACGTACATTGTGAAATAGTCAAATCAAAGGACGTGAACAATGCTTCAAAGAAAACTAAAATTAAACATTCAAAGAGCAATAATTATGTTTAATACCTAAATATTCCTTAATATTCTGCATGCTTGCGAGATTTTAAAGTCTGATATATTCTTGAAATTGTTCATTAAAATTTCACGCTTTAAAAGCTGCTTTTCTGTTCGTATTAAGATGACACTAGAAAAGTCTTTCATTTATATTTTAATCCACCAAAAATATATGCAAGAACTTTAAAAGTATACAAGTGCACACTGCAGAATGCAGATGCCGGATACACGTGACTGGGATTGATAATTAACATTCATGTAAAATATTAGCATTAAATAGACATGTAAAAATTTCTGGGTATTTTTACCCGCAGGTACAGCCTTAATTTTTCTATTTTAAATACTTTTGAGTAGAATTTGAGTTCCACTTTGCTTGAGTTTCCCATTTGCATTATACCGACTGGGAAATTCCTTTAAAAATTTTTTTTAGGGAAAGAAAGCTTTAAAACTAAATAATATTAGTGAAAAAAAACAGCGGCTTTTTTCTATTCTTTAAGCTATTTGTTTAATGTTTTAGCTCAATGTTAAATAAATCCGAGAAATGTTGTTGGTTAACTAAAAAACAGATATGACGGGCTCAACAGCGTCTTTTCTAAAAGTACAAGGAGTCTTTGTGCTAAATATGGTTACTTTTAACCCAGCACATGACAGATTTAGTATGAGTTGTTCCAAATCCTGATTTTGACTTATTAATTGCTTTTACGAAGTAGTATTTTTACACAATTTTCTATTGAATTTTACGCATAAAAATGTGAGAAAGAGTTTTCAGTTTATGATACTAATGTATAAAAATATGACTTAAATAGACTACACGAAGTAAAACATTTTGAATCATGTGCAAAGTTCAATACTTCTTGTAAGTTACGTAAATTTTAATTTTTTTGCTACACATCTTGTGAATTTTTTTTAGTTTAAAAAGAAATGTTAAAATTTTCAGTATCTGATGTGTATTTATTTTAAACACTGATAGCTTAAAATCTTAAAAATAAAAATTAAGCGTGAAATATCCAATAGGAAGACAAATGAGGAAAGAAAAGTTCTGAATAAATAAAATTACAAAGATTCTCAGGTGTGACCCGTCAGCACACTGTGTACAAAAAGTGAACCATTTCAACGCAACGAATATTTACTAATTACCAAAAATATTCATCACTAGGGAACAATGTTTTACTATCCAAAATCTAAGGGCAATGCAAATCGAATTAGAAGGCAAGCAAATACACAAGTAGTGTCGAAATAAAAAATGATGAAATGTAAGTATTTAAATATTAAAATTAACTTATAAACGTATTAAATGGAAAATAAGAAAACTCAAAATTTGAGAGTGAACGTGTATGAAAGAACTCGGACAAGAAAATTCAAATTAACCTTGAATTGTAATTATTTGCGAATAGTACATGTTTATGTTACAGATACATGCCCATATGCATGCACATGCACACGGAAAAATGAACAAGTGAAATCAAAATTCGCTGAATTCTTTCCACGCTAAGATACATATCACTTCTCTTTCACGCCTGATTAATTAAAACATTTACAGTAGGAAGTAAATTAATTAGTAGTTTTAATCAAATTATTGTCGGTAGATTGGTTGATTTATTCTCAAGGCAAGGAGGTTTTTGCCTTCACGTGCTTCTGTAATGGAAAATAGTTTTTAATTAATGTTTAACAAGCTCAGAATGCTACACTCCTCCTTTATTCTTCAGAGCTAGGTTCCAGTTTGTTATCGCGTGTTATTATTTGAAGATATTTCATGCTCTGGGGAAGATTTTTTTTAGGTTCTTATAAATTTTTGTGTAACGAAAAGCCTTTTTTAAAGTTTTTGTTAATTTTAAGGCGACTCAATAAGATCAAAGTGAAAACATGTTTATTAAGTATTTAATTGACAAAACTCATCAGTATCATTGAAGCCAGATCTTTTAAAACCATCTGGAATAATGCACTTGATTTTTCGTATGGATGAATAAATATGATAGCCTCACTAAATTCTTTTTTAGTGTACTTAAGTCAGTCTACCTTGGTTATAAAATTATCATAGCACTGTAGACATTTGTTCGTAAAACGCGTCTTCTATTTTTAGGACTATAGTTTTTTACGTTCTCATATTTCACAAACAATAAAATCACGCAAACAAGAATTTTGGCGCAAGAACAATGGCTTAAGCGGAACCAAAACCTTTGTTTCAGATGGACAGCGCCTAAGATTCATAAATAATCGAAAATATTAATTCCTTATTTAATTTCATAGGCAATGTTTGTTTTATTTATTTACCTTTCTTTATCAGGCCACGCTGTGTTTTCATTGTACACACGGTCATTGCCGCCATTCCATTCTTTTCCGCTTAGGTAGGTCCAAATTTTCAGCCCCATTGACTTCCGAGGTCAATTTGTTTCAATTTCTCTACCTTTTTTTCTTTCTTTTAAGGGCATCCTGACTAAAAATGCATTCCGCATTGTTTCAGAGTGCCCAAGATTTAAAAACAACAGAGAAAAAATTCAATTTTTTTTCTCTCTCTCCTTGAGAGACTATTGTTTGTTATTCTCGGAGAAATTGCTATGATATGAGACTGAAGCCTGTTAAAAAAAAAGAATGCTTATAGATACAGGATTGTGAGTGAAGATTCCTCAAAGCTTTTTGTTTCTTGTTCGTTTCGTTACTTTCTTTTTGGAAGTTAAATAGAATTCAGAACATTGTTGAGGTACTTGTAAGCAGGAAAATATGAATATTGTCCTGTTGTATCAACATATTATTTTGTCAATACAGCTTTAACTCTTAACACGCCAACTTTTAAGTTTGAATATCCACCGGCAAATCCAGTTTATTCTCGTCATGTTTTACAGATTGAGATCCGAATGTCCTTACTGATCAACTGGGAAGTATTATTTTTTTTAATCTCTAAGCAATTATCGATAATGACCCGCACAATATCCGAAGTAAAAAGTAAAGTTGGAATAGAACGCTGCACATCGGTGGTACTTGAGAGGCACACTTGGAGCCATGAGGAGGATTATAATTATTACTTTTTTAAGCAATCAAACTTTTTGTTAGATTAAGCGAATCAATTAGTCTTGATTGCTCAGTGAGAAATCCAGCTCCATCACAAGTAAAATGTTAAACTTCGACTCAGGCTTCAATTCACATTTTGATCTGGAGTCCGACTTAGTTGCAGGCTCAGTTATGCTTTCAATTCTATTTCCAAATGCAAGGCTCGCTGCGATATTTTGTCACGTGTCACGCTCATGTGAAAAATAAACACGGACTACATTTATTAGAAAAACTATAAAGGAAAATAATCCCTACACCTGTTTAACGCTCTGAAAATCTAAGACTTAAATATTCTGTTCACTATCCACAGTTTTCAATGCATGGCGCTTACTTCTTTAGTTCACTAAAACCTGCGCATGTAACAAACAAGGTTTCAACTTCCAAGTCTGAAAGTAGTGATGTACGACGGGACCGCGAGATCAGAAATAACGAGTTCTCGTCTCGCAGTCTGGCAAAATTTTATACCTGGTAAATTTATTGATCTCGGGTGCATCTTGGTCTTATCCTCATTTTTATACTACGCGTAGAAATACCTACAACGCAGAAACTTTTCCTCGTGCACCTATAGGAGAAAGTTTCTTGCAATTCCACGAAAGGGAAATAAACGCGAACGGTAGTGGACAAACAGTCAATGACAATAATTTATTAAGTGTACTATGGAGAACCTTGAGAATCGACCCAATAATAATCCGTCTCATAAAATGATGGCACGACTTGAAATTATTTTAAAGAACGCTATATGTAACTTTTCGTACTATTTTTACCAAGTTTTCTAATGGCGGAACTTATTCCCTCTTTGAAAACTTGTATTAGAGTAAATTGGGATAATTATGACAGTTTAAACACAACTAGCTGAATTTAAAAAAAACATTAAAATTTTCGTCAAAACATTAGGCATGAAGGATGTACTGTATTTTTTATGATAGGTATCTTTCATCATTACTTTGAAGTATTTTTAAGGCAGTAATAATTGTAACACCAACTGCATAGTAAAATTTTCAATAGATGAATATGACGGTTTAGTGTTCAAAGTTATTTAGTGCAAAGAGAAAAATTTTCGGACAAGTTAATTTACATAAAAATGCATTTTTGTAATTTTCTCAAGAATATGTGCGAAAACGTAGCTTGGTACAGAAGGTAATACATAAGCTGCAAAAAGAACAACGTATAAGAGCAGGGATGTATGACATGACATGCATACTGTGGTCAGTCCTAGAATAAGAATGGCAAACTTTGCTCTATTTATACAGGGTGATGTAGGGTCGGAAACGTTGTCTTCTGTACCTGTCAATAAGCACTTTAGAAGAAGTGTTAAGGTAATAGTAAACTTTCCGATTACGGTTTTTCAAAAACTAATGCATTTTTCACAGGTTGTGCTTGATAAAAATTGTTCATCCAGAATTTTGTTTTTTCATTACATTCATGAAATTGTCGAAGTAGCGCCTATTTTTTTATGAAACTTGACTAAGAAGTAATAGGCGCACACTTCAGCACTTCTTCCCAAGAGATTACTACCAGGTACATGAAGAAAACGCTTCCGTCCCACATTTCTATGTGATCCCGAACCGTCTTGGTGTATCCTACCACTCCTAAAAGTTTGCCCCTCTAATTTTAAATCCGCCTGTATAGAAAAGGTAGGGATTCAAGGTTCTTGTTAATATTGATTTCGCTTTTCTCCCCCCCCCTTTTCCTGAATGCCGGAAATCCCTCTGTTCTCAGTTATTTCAATTTCTTGCTTTTTCTAATGGCCCTCAAAAAACCCTATACTGGATTCCTGTTTTCCTATTGGCCCTCGTAAACACTATCTTGAATCCCTACTTTTTTATATAAACAGAGTAAATTCTGTCATTCTCATTCTAGCACAGACGACGGCATGTCATACATGCCGAAACCGTCGGCTATCTTAATTTTTGTATTGGTGGTAATTCCTGTTTGTGCACTACTTTTTAAATCAATGAATTAATTAAGTGAATTATCGTGTACGCTACTTAATGAATTACTGACAATAGTTCATTTTTATAAAATCAATCATTATTTTAGAATCGTATTCACGTTTTAAATGCAGTTCATATTAGTTTTATCGAAGATACTAAAAGAGAAAGAAAATACAATATATAAAGGATAGTACTTGTATTATAAACCACAAGCGTGAATTGAATGTATTTTAAGTAATTTAAATTTTATAGTGTAGTGCACATGCATGTTAAGTATTCACGATTATGTTGTTTGTAATGAATTGAAAAAAGTTGAGTGATTAGACTAATTTAAATAAATGTATACTTTAAAAAGTAGTACACATAGAATACCGTTAAAAAAATTAAATATGCTGAGAAAAAAACTTAATATTTAGTTAAAAAACTAAGCTATACACATGCAGCATACACTAGAGCGTTATTACAGACTACGGTTCTAAATTAAAATTACATTAACTGAAAAAGTAAATATTTAGAACAACGAGACTTTATGTATTGCTTAAGTTTGGATCATTCATTTATATATCCAAAAAGCAGAGTTTATTTTACTAATAAGAATGAAAAGAAAAGAAAATAACTAATAAATATAAGTAATGGAAGAATTAAAAATAAGTAAAAATATTTCTCTCTCTAACTATAAAAATGATAAATTAAATGTAATAGCTTTCAAACCCTACTGAAGCAAAGAAAACGCAGTATACCAATTAGACAGTGACCATCCGCGAGGATGTTCCAGGCTCATGTAATTGGTCGGTCGGTAGGTTGATAAGTTGTTTATAATTTTCAAATGATTCACGTGAGGGTATATATGTCAGGGATGAGTGGTAGATGACTTTCTGAGAGGGCCTGGTACGCAGCCACGCTATGGGATATGAAAACCTTTCAAAGCTCCAGGCAACCAAGTCGGCCGTGAGGAAATCTGAAGTATCCTGGGCCATAAGACTTTAATCAAGTATGACAGTTTTTGACAGGTAGGTAGGGAGAGATCATCGACGCTGTTGTGTCACTTTTGTGTTATTATGAATTTCCAAATTTTCGCGACACTTGCCACAGCTTGTGTACTAGTCGAAACATTTCCACTGTTAAAGCAGATTTATACACAGAACACCATAAAATACCTGAATTCAGGACTCCAGAATAATTCCAGCGGGCATCCCTATAAACAAATCAAATTGCCAGAGTGTCGACTACGGCTGATGTTCTTCAGCAATGCCAAAGCTACAGTACTGGCCTCTGCTTAGTAAATTCAGAAAGGGAGACTTAAATTATTAAATATATTTTGTGAGTTTAGTTCGAGTAAGGCTTTCTTAAAATGATAATTAAGAGCGTTACCTTACGAAGATGGGGGGGGGGGGGTTAGGTCTTGTGACAAAGTGTAACATAGGGGGAGGGAGGGATCAAACTTTAGCAAAAAAAAAAAAAAAAGTGGTGATATAATTTACGAAAGCCCCCATGGGAATGCAGAGTGGAAAATCTTGTCTTCATGAATTAATTTAGGATAACTTGACAACGACAACAAAAAAAAATCGCTTATTAAAGTTTGTAATGAATCAAAGTACGGGGCATACTATCCCATTATTTAATAATACATTTATTTATCTATGTGTGATGGTTGTATCGTAAAAGTGTTTGAAATCCCCATTATACTTCCCATAAAAAGCTACTTTTTTTCTTCACAATAACTTATTCCGTGTGCTATATAATTTTAAATAACAAAGTAAGTGCAAGAACATGATATACAATGAAACATTCGAAATGTTATTAGACTAAAGCCAAAAACCTTGAAACAAGTCAATTGAAATATATGAAAATTGAGTTTGTATTAATTCGACGGTTAGAATACATATGAAGATGCTTGTCCAAACGCATGCTACGGGTATGAATATTCGTCGTGTAGGATACATATCATCCCTACTAGCAATTTTGCTCGGGCTACCACCGGCCACGTAGCCAGCCGATGATGGCCCGAGCAAAATTGCTAGTAGGATGCTCATTGCAGTGTGCATTTTTTTAATTAACCCACAGACCCTGCCTCCTGAAATGAGTACACAAGAATTACATATGCTACCGTACAGGATGAATGTCCTAATTTGTGCACACGAAGAAAATCTAATTTTACTTGAAAATTTAATAATCAGGATTTAACTTATTTTTTAATTATAAATTTAATCTCAAATTTGTAATTAAATTGTTCATCAAAAGAAAAATTATTTAATTCAAAGAGAAATTATTTAATTAGGCCTGAAAGGGTTAAATCATTTTAATAATAGAACCATATAATTTCGAGCTTATCGGTAACCTCGGAAAATACCCTAGTATTAGGAAAGTTAAACGAACAAACACCTAATTCTATCATCCTTTTAGAATTCCAGCAATAGAAATGAAGTATTATATGAAACTTTATTTAGTACAAAAAAATAAATTAAAAAATTCCTCTCTGACAAATATCGAATTTAGAAGCAATCTTTGTTTTCAGGGTTGATATTATTAAATATTAATTCTGTTTTTACAAATGTATATTGTTGTGGCAACACTTAAACTCTTAATTTTTATTTTTACTTGTGTGGCAACAGTTGTTCTTGTCATGTAGTGAGCATTCTAAGAATGTTGTGATTTAACTTGTTCCTGTTCCTAATAAAGCTATAATACTATCTTTAATTTAGTATTCTTATAGATATGGTTGTAAATAAATTTGAAATGGCTAACTTCTAATTTGTTACGATCAAAATAGATTACGGCTGCAATTCTACTAAACAATCTGACAGGGACTTGGGACTTCAGCGCTTGCTCAGATTGCAAGTACAGCTTGATGATGCTCACAATTATCTTTCCAAAATCCCTGACAATTTCTTCGAATTTAATTCGATATATACACGAAATAATAATGTCATTGATTAAACATGCACTTACACAGCTTACACTAAGTGCAATGAACAATTTATCTCACTCGCTGTCCTTCTTAGGGTATCTATCGGGTATGTCAGGTCAAAAAATTATACAACTGCAGTTTTAGCTTAAAAGATATCCGGTTCAAACCCCGTTTCAAAAACAGAAGCAAAAAAAAAGTAATAAAGACTGTTTGAATAATTAAAACAAAAATATAAGAAGTACCTTACTTCTAAAACAAATAATTAATGTGAATAAATTTAAAAATCATTTTTATAAGACGGATTACAGCCTTTCACCCCCCCCCCCTTAAAAACTCACATAAAAGGATTAAATGTTTGATTGTCAGAATAATCTTCAATTTAAGTACACCGCCATCTGTTATTCTGGATCATTCTACTTATCTTAATCTAATAAGACAAAGCCTGATAGCTCTTGATATAGTAAGACAGTTCAGGATATCGCATAATCAGAACGATCTGTCGTCAAGAATAGTCAAGATGGATGGCACATTTACATAATTCAAAGTTGGTTTGACTATCGGCCATAAACAGCATTGAGACAAGTATATTCATGTAGCAAAACGAGGCAAGACAAAATAATAGAGCAATTGTGAGTGATTAAACCTGTTATTGGTGCAATTTTCTTAAAAAATATTTTCAAATATGGCAAAATATCTTAAAACGCCATTTTACTATCATGTACTTGTTGACGTACAGAATTTTAAAATGGTATTTTTAAAGGTTTTCCTGCTTGATCGCTGCTTTATCTAAACAAAACAATTTTGTTCAATGGTAAAATACTGTTGCAAACATTTAAAAAATCTACAATGCTATATGACTAAAACAGCATCCATTTCAAATCAACTATGTTTTATGATTTTAGAAACTTAGATTACATGAATATGAATCAATGGAGGCTTAAAACTGGCATAAAAGTCCTGCTTATCTTATTAACTGTTAAGCTTTTTCAGATGAATTAGTTACAGTTTGCAAGTGTACAAAAACGATTTTAATAAAGGTATCGAAGTCTTTACTCATTTACATACTCTTTCTAAATAATAAAAAATAATAAAAATAATATTAATTTTAAACGTGTTTTAGCTGCTTATCTACGCATTAGAGGTTTATTCAAAAATCTATACATTAAATAATTTTTATCTAAACAATTATCTGCGTATTACATACAGTTCAGTAATGTCATCCAAGATAGTGTCAGTAATTTTTATTATAACCCTCGGCTCACAAAAAATAAAATCAACAGAAAACGTAGCTATTAAATATATTTCTACAATCCAAAACAAAGCGTCTGGAATTAAAAAAAAAAGGAGTAGTAGCTAATTATATACAGCTAAGAACTGCTACGTTTATCGGTGGTATTAAAAATGTCTTCAATCTGAGAATGACATTTAAGCTCACTACACGTTTCTGGAAGGAAATAAATCATTTAATATTTCAGCAAGTAAAAATTGCAATATTAAAAAAACTGTACGCTTTTCCCCTAAGGAATATCAAAATTATTTTTTGCCTTAAAAAATTGTGATAAATATCCATTCTGTTGCCAGAACCAGCCATTAAATTAAAAGGAATTGAAGTAAAGAAATAATAAGTGTTCATACAGATTTTGCAGGTAACAAGTATTGTAAATGTCTTTTGTGAAGCATTTAAAGTCATATAGTTGTTCAAACTATTAACTAGTAATTCATGAAAACTTAGTCATCTAAACAGTCTAAATTTTTCATTGATGGGGGAAACAATGAAAGATTATTATTTTAGAAATGCTAATTTATTTCGTCCATAGTTATTAGGTTTTATCAGTGTATATCAACGTATATTAATTTATCAATAGAAAAAGTTTTTAAAATATCTGAATGTCATTGAATAAAGGGTAAAAGGATTTGTAACAATTTTTGAAAAGTACCTAAAATTTTTGAATAATGAATTTCAAATTGAATAAAATTTTGAATAAAATTGTTTTTACAAATTAAAACAAAATTTGACATTTTAAATCTATCCATTTTTGAATAATGAAACTCAGGCTTAATCACTCTTAAGGTTTAGCGAATGGTTATTATAAGCGTTTCTTTCTTTTTTTTTTAATGATGTGAAAATTTCAATTAGGTTATAACACTTGTTTTCGTCAATTTTATGAAATGAGCTCATATGAAATGCTCCAAATTTTCAGAAGAGCTTACTTCGAATTAAAAATATTTCCTGAGGGTTGTTTTCATTAATCTATTCCGGTATTAAGCTGTCTGATTCTTTTATCGGAACTAAGAGATATAAAATCGATTTGATGATTAGCAAATTGCTTAGTATGCAAGTAGAGCGTTGAATGTATGCAACAAAAATAAGAAAGTAAAAAAGCATACTTCGATAATCGTTTTATTTCGGAGATTTGTAATGAAAGTTAAACTCTATAAATATAATTACAAATCGAAAAGATTTATTGACTTTTTTATTTTGTTAAAATCGGTAATGGCATTAAAGAAGAAATTAAAATTATTCGAGTGGTATTAAATGTTATATTAAAAGTACTCTATCATTCGGAAATATAGTTACTAAATTACTAAGTACATAACAATTTTAAGCGTGCTATTATTAAAATAATTTGTTTTATTTTTGACAAGACAACTTATCCTGCATATAATTTTAACACTAGCATATAATTTATCTTTTCTGTTGTGATGCCTTTCAGCTTCACATGATTTTGTGTAATAAAATTTAATAAAGTGTTTCAGCAACATTTATACAGCCCTTTCACAAAACCACACTATTAGTAACTGTTTATTTTTCTGACGAATTTTTTACATTTTTATCACGGTGTAAATTTTAGACGAAGAGGAAAAGAGAAAAAAATAGAGAATAACAATCCAAATTTAATAGCAATAATCATTTTCTATTGTCATCATAATTTATAGCTTTAAAGAAATACTTGGCGATCATGCGGAAGCTTAATCTGCAAAGAGGAGAGCTTTAAAATCTCGATAAATAATCAAAACATTATTTATTATTAAATTAAATTGTTATTAAATTATTTGTTATACATGTTATAAAAATAACTTCATTAAATTGCAAAACTAAAAATAAGTGTCATTGATGATATGTCTTTATAGTTTCCGTAGTTGAAATAATAATATGGGGAGGAATTTTTTTTTTGTATGCAATTATTTATTCAGAATGAAATAAAATTAAAATTGTTTCTTTGTAAATTAAATAAAATTTAATCTGTGTAATTTGTAAAGTAAAAATTCTCACGATGTGTATTGCTGTATGCCAGTAATTGCTTTATATTTCAAAGGCCAATTATTTATTCATATTCAGGAAAACTTACCTCATATTCACTTATAATATTTCAAAAGGTTTTGCATTTATTCAATAGAATATACGCTTTCAGACTAGTCTCGCATTCAAAAGTTCTCAAACGCTCGGAAAAAAAAACCATGTTTATAGATATATGCTATTCTACTTCTTTTTCGATATAATGATTATTGTTGTATTATGAAATATCTAAGCAATGTTTATATTCTGAAGTATATTAATGTTTCAAATAGCTAAATACATGTGAAATGTATCTTAAAATACTGAATTTAAAATAGTATTTATAGTTCTAATATCAAGCGTTAATACTTTAGCTTTCCAATGGTGCATAGTATTTAAAATTTATCAATATTGTTTTAATGATTTATAAACCATCTAATATGTTGACATTATTTTACACTAGAATTAATTTTGCATACCTAGAAACAATTCATATTCAATGGTATTTTACGTATATCTTAAGCTTTTCTGCTTTCATTTTCAAGAAAATTCCCAATAAAGATAAGCATTTTCATTATATTACAGTAAATTTTTATTTAATATCCATATAGATGAAATGAGCTATTTTTCGGCTCATAATCAAGAATTTTAATTACTTTAGCAGTAGTGCTTAAAAAATGTTTTCACCCATATTTATCAAGTTCTTTAGTTTATACTTTTCTCCCCATTTATTTAACAGATGATGTGTAAATAGAAGTAAATAATATAAAGGAATAGTATAAAATGACGGAAGTTGCAAAATTTAAGTAGTAAAACTTTACGTTCCGCTTAAGAGTCGAGCTTACATTTAATGAAATGGGCTATTATTGTATCAGTTTATAATTGAAAATTATAACTGCAATTTTAAAATGATGTTCGTACTTCAAAAGTAAATGATTTTATTTTGTTTATCAAGCAGCTGAAATTACCATTAACATAGACAATCTTAAATCCCAGCAGTTTTTAAATGAAGGATTGGTAAACAAGAAAAATATTTTAAATTGGGTCACACACATATTCAATTAAATTTGCACACTTGTTTGATAGTTAACCATTTTATCATTTCATAGGGAGGAATTATTAATACTATATGAACAATACTTTAAAGGAGTAATTGTTTCCACCTTTTTCTTTCCAAGTAACTCAGCAAATTTGTCCATCAAATTTCGTAGGCGTGTAAATGGATTTTTGTCGCTTACGGACAAATCAATCAAAACAATTACAACAAATTTCGCAAACTCCCTTCTGGCATGCAGACAAGCCGTGCGAAAAACGTCTGAGATGATATCTTATCCTGTTTTCACTCGTGGAACTCGCACTCTAAGCTGACGGTAATCTCTTTCAAATCTCCGCCATCTTCAGGTGAAGCGGATATGTTAAGATTCTGGATGGATGAGGTTGCATTAGGAAAGGTGCGCTGACAAAAGTTATTAGTCTAATAACAGTGTTCTTGAAAAACTTGACAGCTCTTTCTAAATTTTTTTGCCAGAAACATTTGTTTAGATATTTGCTACATTTTTTAAAAAATAAATTAAGTGTAAAATATCGATAATCCAATAAAAAAAAAACTTTACTTTATTATAAAGATGTAAACGATATCATTAGTTGTCATCTCACATTTCACAAGATTTCTACAGTTTTTAGCATTCATAAACTAATTGCCTGAATATCAGTTCATGATGGATTTAATTTAAGTGATGTTCTGATTAATTAAACTAGACATGATCTCAAATTTTATAGCCTATCGTTAAACAAACGAAGCAGACATATGAATGCTGTTAAATAAACTAAACGAGGGGCACGTTCATATTAAAATAACATTTAAAGTGTTAGGCACACTAAAATTTTTACTCTTTATCTTCTATCGACTAGTCTGCATTGCAGACACGAAGGAAATTAGAGTTTGTTGTAAGTGTCATGATTGATCAAATCAAGTACACAGTGTCTGCCCTATACTGTCTCAAATCAATTTCATTCTACTAACGGCAATTTTAGCTTATTAACGTCAGAATCCAGTTAATCGAAGTGTTTCCCAATGCATAGTTACGAGTTTTTTCACTAAGCTGATCATCTGAAACAGTTACTGCATCCAGTCAGTCTCATCCTGTTGTAGGTCAAACTGTTCTCCCCATTAGATGGTGCCCGACCAGTGACCGAGCGCATAGCGCTCTGAACTGGGAGACGGTAAGTGCCTGGTTCAAAATCAGATCGCCCGCCGACCTAACCGTTCGAAGTTTTCCGTGGTTTCCTCCAAAACTTAGTGTAAATATGGGTTAGAACCCCTTAGAAAGACCACCCCACCCATAGCCCTAGATCCCTCGTGCAGATAATTGGCCTTAATCCCACAACAACAAACCCTTTAGATGGTAATAAATCTAGGATTGTTGCTGTTAAAAATAAAAGAAAAAAGGTTTGGTTTCATATCCAGAAAGAATCCTGGAAAAAATAAGGTAGTCTTGATTTATTGACTACCTTATTTTTTCCAAAGAATCATAGCTTTACATTACTTCGAGGCAGGTCCGTAGAAATAAAAAACATGTCGGGGGGCGGTGTTAAAATTTCTTACAAGGAGGTTTAATTTTATCATTTTGTTAACAGGAGTAAAAATTTCTAGGAAACATGCCTTCTTCTATCATCCGATCAATGTCCCATCGTCAAGGCAAAATTTAACCAGAGGGTAAAGGTAGGGTAGGACAAAAAAAAAAAAAAAAGGCTGGTACCATTTATACAGAAGAATCCCTTACAGGAATCTCTTGTTCTTCACTATTTTATATCATTTATCCCATATTTATGAATGTTGTCCAAATTAAATGTTGTCTGAAAAAAAAATTAAACATTTGGAACAATTGTCAAAGTTATCACGTTTAAATTTCAGCTTTTGAAGTCAAGGGTATTATTTTCCTTAATATTTCCTAATGCTTCCCCTTTAGTAAAATTACAAGCATGGATTTAACTCTCAAATAACGTTCGCCCTATCCACTTAGACTTGCGAGACCCGAAAAGTAATTGCTAGGCAAATTCAGTCGCGAGTGTTAGTCCTGGGGGCAGACTGAAGTTTACCACTCGGCTTGGAATGCTGCATTCGTTAAGTGTTCCCCCAGTTTTTTTAGCGGAGGATTCCCTCGTTTTGCACTTTCTTAAACTGTCAGATAAACGAAGGCTTCGGTCGGATGAGCTTCTTTAGCTGCCAGCAATTCCTTGGGCAGGAAGAAGCTCTACAGAAACTTAACGTAGCCGTTCGTTCGGAAATGTTATGTGTATTTTTTTTTTTTTTTTTTTTCGTGGTAAATCACTGCTCGACAGTAGTTCAAGTATCAATCTGCAGGAGTTCAGTAGAAAACATTTCTAGATGGTGTGTGTTGGCATGAGATCGGAAGTAGTAGCTCATGTGGCTCCGGTGTTTAGTGTATGATTCACGTGAGTGTGGTTCCTATGAGGAGCTCAAGCCACTTACAAACCCGTGAAATATTTGTGCTCCAGTTCTGTTGCTGCTTCGAATTTAGTGACTCTTCTTTTATGCAACTTGGGAACTTTGTGCTTTCGAAAAGTAAATAAACAGAACTGAATGGAAAACTTTCTGACAGTAAGTGAACATATTTATAGATGCTTAAATTTTCTTCTTCAAAGCGCTAACCAAAATTTAGGGAGTAGAACTTCGAGGTAATTTTATTCCATTTTGAATTTAAAGGTCGAGATACATAATGAAGCATTTTTTGATTATTTATTTATTATTATTTTAAGATGGCTTATCCCATTTTATATTTGTATTTCACCAATAGAATGTCCTTTCTTGCCATAACGGAAATCTAGAGGAATATTAAATATTGCTTGAGACGATATTAGATTGGGTCCCGGTCCAGTCCAGGGGAGTTGGAAAAGAGTTTTTCCTTCCTTCCTTTCTTTCTTTACTTTACTTTTTTTTTTTTTTTTTTTTTTTTTTAGAAAAGCTAAAATAAGTTTGATTTTAAAATTATGTTCATCGTTCAAGTAAATCATTTAAATTTTGAATGAGAGTGAACCTATAAAAAATCATTTTAATTATCTAAATGTGTTTAAAGGTTACTGAAATGCCTGAGAAAGGATACATTTGAACAAACGTGGGGAAAAAATGTATTAGTGACCATTCTTTTTACTAGCCGAAGAAAGAAACTTGACATACTTCAGCTTTTTTCTTTCATTCAAAATTAATAAAATGAATAGCTTTAATAAATGCTTGAATTTTTTTTTTTTGTTTAAAGAAATACAACCATAAAATTATTTATTAAGTTGCTCATTTAGAAAATATATAAACGGAAAATCGAATCACATTCTAAATATTTTCAAAAAGTAGAGTCAAATTTGTTCGTTGTTCATACTAAAATTTAGGCATATATTGTGATAAACAGAATATTCAATAGTAATTTTTTCCTTATAATTCACAACATTGGAGGATTGTGCTACAAGCATTCGAAGAGTACCTTATTTTCATTAAATAATTTTTGTAGAGGTTCACAGGAAGGTTTAATTCCTGTCACTTCTTAAAGAGTTTTTCCAAATTCTCGAAATAGTTCAAATACGTGTTCTTGTGGTATATATTTAAAGAAATTTTGAAGCTGGAACTATTTATCTGTAGCAAAACTTTTAAAATCAGTAGAATGAATAATATTTTTAATACACTCGGTAAATATTGTGTTAAAATGTAGGAATTATTTTTTTTTCTAACATTTCATGTTTTGAAGTGACTTTGTAGCTAATTTAAAAAATCTATGACTACTCAGGTAAGTGCGGAAACGGAGTTTTCACATAACATTATCCTCAGTAAAAAATGAAAGTATCCCACAACCACAGTCATAAAATCGCCCATAAAGCGAGATAGGGTTGTTTTCCCTTGTGATTTCGGGCGACACCATGTTCTGTTCATGATAATCTTCCAACCATGTTCGTTGGTAAGGAATCAGGCTGCTGATCGTTAGAACCTAACTCGATTCTAAACTTATCAAACATTACAAATAACTAATAAACTTGCATGCTAAATATGCTGCAACTGTAGTCTTCTGTTTGGCGTACTTGCACATTAAAATTTCAGCGCTTCTAGTTCTCTTCGAAGTCGTTAGCAATATCTGAGGGCTACCTTTAGTTCTGATTTCCTAGTTAGGTATACATATATAGGAAGAATATGAAAGATAGAAAATGTCCTTTTTCAAGATTTTCAGAAGTTTTAGAAATACTTTTTCGTTCTTTTACGGCGCGTTTTATTTGGAAAATCTTTTAGCGACATTACAAAGACCGATAATCGAGAAAGGGATACCACAAAGATTAAACACGTGAAATTTCCTAATTGATCAAGTTTCGAATTTTGGCCAGGATTGTGTGATTTCTGAGGAAGTAGTACGGTAACCCGCTAGACTTCTGTCGGATAGTTGTTACAGTATATATATATAGGATAATTATAATTAATAAAAATAATTATAATTAAAATTGCAACATCTCATATGTATACATCATATATCTTACACTATAATATACAATGTGAAAAATAAAACTTATTTTATCTCTGAGCCATACTGCGTCTTCTCCCAAGTGTAGGTGAAAGATGCCATACATGCTTATTGTCGTATTGTTGCATAGTTATGGCCGTTTCTGCTTGCATCCTGTGGGTAACCGAATGCAGACCTCACTTATATTGCTAATTTCTTATTTAAAATAAAACATCTGATTACAAACTTTAAATATGATCAATGAAATATTATAAGGTCCTTACTCACCAGGCTAAATGATCACAAGATCCACAATAACGGGGATTAAAGGCGATGAATTAAGATAAATACTTAATCCACGGGTACACATAGGATGAGATTCCTCACACAAGAGGGTCAGTATTACTATCTGCTGTCGTACAAAAATACGAGTAGCAAACTTGTATTTTCCCCCAAATGGCATCTTCCCCCAATTACCTTATATATTCTTAGGGAATAATGTGATGAAGGAAAAGGGTAATAGTCAGCAGTATGATTTTTATTTAAAATGTATTTTCCGTTGCCCTCTTCCATTTTTTCGTCTAACAAAATGAAAATATAAATTAAACTACGTATGGATTATAAAACTATATCATGGCTCAAGTTTTTGCTTTTATTTATTTACGTATATTATTTCTGAATGATTTTCAATGTATTTTTAATGAGTACTGGCACAAGCACTATTTTTTTTTATGGTAACCATAAACTAACGATAAGCTCGTTATAAGAGTATTTTATGGAAATTCTTGATTTCTATAAACTATGTCTTGCATCTGTATCAGCTGCTTTTTTATTGTGAAGCATTAGCAACAAAGTAGGATATGCATTGTCAGTGATTCTATATAATTCAGCGGATGCCCGCATTTTAGGATTAATCATTGTGTTCCAATTTTCGGCTAGCGTTATTCTGGTGGAAATTAATGATTAACTGTATGCGCGTGCGCGAGCACACACACACACACAAACAACATATAACAAATGCTTATCATAAAAATGCTTTTTCCCCCCTGAAATTTTTAAATCGTTTCTATTAATTTGGGTTTTAAAATTTATCCTAGAAATAATAAATTTCCATTATGTGTTTAATAAAAGTAAATTTCTAAAACTTAAAAATAAATGGAAGGCCTTAGTTGAATCGCGAGGTATGCCGGATATCCGTATCAACGGATATTTGAAGAAAAATAATTTGTACTCATATCCTTATCCATCTGAGCAAAAAGAAACTCTGTGTGTGCGCTTTTTTTTCAGCGGATAGTTCACGGATCTTTTAGTGTCTTTTCTGGATAAGTAAAAGAAACGAAAAAAAAAAATCATTGAATTATTCTGTTATTAATTACATTTTTTTTTTTTTTACTAAACAGGTATTTTATTATTTGAAACTTATTGTATATTATTTTTAATTGAATCTTCTATTTAGCATAAAAATCCGTAGTTTAAATTAGTACTAACAATTAAAAGCTACTTACATATATTTACTATTGATTAGCTTTTTAAATTTTTCTATGAAGGGTGCTTCATCTCCCCCACCCTCGCCACTAAAGAGCTCCATGTTTTATTTTTCTTATAGAGTGTGTAATTTTCCTATAGGGGACTAAAATCGTTTTAGGTAGTTCTTAGCCCCCTCTTAGATACGTCAATGGCATTTAAATATAATTATTAATGATTTTTAACGTTACAGTACAAGAACATCATCATGTTCCGATACAATTTTTCTTTCTGAAAGTTTCTTAAGTGGCAGAGGATTAGTGTTTATAACAGTGCCTAAAACAGCTTCTGAAGGTACGTCCTAACAAATTTCAAGCGTCTGACATAAGTCATGTTTATGTACGAAAATTACATGATTTTTTCGAACTACTGATATAACCAGAGGCTCTGTAGATTTGGAAACCTACTTGGTTTGGTAGTAGCCATTCGATAATTTAATGCGCATAAAATTCTGCTGAATTAAAAAAAAATGTGATTTTAACCGCTAGAATATTTTTTAACTCATGCTTTATACAGGATCTGAAAGTTATCACTACGGCAGAATATTTCACTTGGTGTGCATGGAACTATCGCTCCTTAATGACGTATTCTTCAAAATAATTTACAAACAAAAATATCCTATTCATATCCGCAGACGTGAAAACAAAGGATCCGTGTTTGTGGATGTAAGAAATAATTAAAATGTAGTAAAGTTTGCGCAATCACAGTTGAAATCAATTAAACTACAAATTGCGAGTGTGCAAACAACCAACAATCACCTTATGAAGAACAAATTTTGGTTATTCAACTGACAAGTTATCATCAAGAAAATTGAACAGCAGGACAAGACTGAAAATAACTAGTTTTTTAACTCATTTAATTGAAGTCTTCTTAACATTATTTAGCAAAAGCCTCTCTATAGCAAACATTCAAACCAATTAAATTGATGTTAAGTTTTGCGTGTGAAATTAATTTTTCTATTTAGCTTCATATAACGGATGTCATTGAAACAATTATAAAGAAGTCCATTGAATAGAAAGGATTTCTTTGTAAAGCTTTCTTTTGTAGCTGGGCCACAGTAAGCTATTAACTTTTCAATTAAAATTAGCTTTGAAGCCTACATTTCACTACAAAATTGATTATTTAAGTTAAACGAAAGGTAAAGTTAAACGAAATTATATACTTACATAACAAATTTCCCGTGATATTTCTAACACCTATTATTTTACTAATACTCTTTTTTACCCTTTATTGTTGAATTAAAGAATGAAGATTTACAATTTCATTGGAACGGTCGGATGTCATTGAAACAATTATAAAGAAGTCCATTGAATAGAAAGGATTTCTTTGTAAAGCTTTCTTTTGTAGCTGGGCCACAGTAAGCTATTAACTTTTCAATTAAAATTAGCTTTGAAGCCTACATTTCACTACAAAATTGATTATTTAAGTTAAACGAAAGGTAAAGTTAAACGAAATTATATACTTACATAACAAATTTCCCGTGATATTTCTAACACCTATTATTTTACTAATACTCTTTTTTACCCTTTATTGTTGAATTAAAGAATGAAGATTTACAATTTCTCGAAGGTTAAATAATTTTTCGATTGAGTTGTGTATTTCAAAATGCAACCTCCTGAATTTCCTAACCACGAGAATTTTTCGTTTTTATCTGAAAAAGTCACTTGTATTTTTCTTTTAAATTTAAATTAGAAATCGCTCTTTTACTAAATATTAAGGTCATTATGACAGGATGTATAAAAATTTTCAAGGATTCTAGAAAAGCAAGCCACGTGTGTGGTAGAATCCAAAAAAGAAGAAAATTAAAAGTCACTAAACATGTTCAAAACTCTTCCAATGTAACCAACTATTCAGGGCGTAATTCGCCCTGAATAGTTTTTGTGATTGTAAATTTTATCTTGAACAGCCATAATTAATCTTAAAAGAAAATCAAATATAAATTATAACAGAGAAGCAGTCAGGAAAAAAAAATTGGGATGGTGTGGAAAAGTAAAAAATTTCTCACAATAAAGCTTGATTACTGGCATTCAAGAAAGAAAAATCTAGATTTCGGAAGGAGGGGGGAGGGAAGCCCCCCTCCCGTGGCCCATCCCCTGGCTGCGTCCTTATGCTGTAAACTAGATTCATAAAAGGTTTTTAAAACTCGATTTACTATAAGTTTACTTATTGCAAAATCTAATTTTTTGTTGCGTATTCCACCCCGTGTATGCAAGTGTACAGTTACTTCGTATATTTGTAATAATAACAGTAAATTAATTTATACTTTGAATGATTCAAGCTTTGCAGATAAATAAAAAGGCAATGATAATCAGTTCCCTATACATTCCGTTTTGTGGGCATATATTTTAATGAAATATTAGGGAAAATTAATAAGTTATCTAACATCATAGAATACGGTTTTGTCATTTACTATGAGAGCACAATTTAGCTTTTTGCAATTAATGTTTTTAGGTAATTTGAATTATGTATATTTTCATTTATTAATTCAACAAAAAATGATTTCCAAAGTATGACAATGGATACTGGCGTTACCAAAGGTGTGTACGCGAGGCAAAAATATATTGACTAAAACCTTTCATTTGTCTAAATGTTACTTATTGTAACAAGGATGGAGACAGTACATTAACACTTTAACAATTATTTAGAAATAAATTTAAAAATCACCTCTCATCCATATACCATTGTTAGTTACTTGGTTAGATTTGGAGCACAACATGAGCAGTTAGGATTGCAAATTTCAAATTTCAAATTTTTTTTTACTCTACAGAAAATAATGTTTACCATGTTTCTAACACATTTAATTTTTAAACGATTCTGTTAATTAAAAATATTTTCTCTTAGACAGCCAGAAACATAAAACATAAAACACATAAGCATCTGTTCAACATTGTTACAAAGCATTAAAACATGTGATTTCAGTAATGTTTATGTGTTTTATTCACTCTCCCTTTCACTTAACGAATTCCGATTGTCTTCTCAAAGAAAGCAACGTTATTAACGAGTTTTAATGATGTAATTAGTCTCGTAATCATCTAACACCTGTGACACACGCAGTATCTCAATACAGGGCGTTGTTTTACATCTTCATTATTCTTGTTACGGATCACAAGGAAAAGTGCTCTCACAGCGAAATGATTCATGATAAATATCGACGTCTCTACTATAAACGCATTCACGTGTCTGCCTTTATAAATCATATCGTATTCAATGAAACGTTTTATCGGTATCGTATGTTCGTCGTACGCAGGACGTATTGGTTGTGACGGCTTGTTTAATTATTTCCTCACGGTTCACTGGATAAGAACAATACTGCACGTAAGGTCACTGTCAACGGTTGAGGGTTTATCAACCCTGCACCAAAATGTTATCTATTGTTTGTCGGGGATATATTTGAAGAAGCTGTAGAAAACATTTGAAAATTGGTCTAGGGTGCTGTCGGTTCCTTGGTAGAGAATTCCTAATAGCCGGAAGACAGTGTATGCAGCGATATACACGTGCAACTGAAGTTATCAGATGTAGAAAAATTGATCTTTGCAAAGATACAACTGAGCTGCAGATGCAAAACTGCAAAAATTTTAATGCAAAACTTTTCCTACATTGGTAAAGTCCGTGTGCATTCAATTGTTAGAAGTAACATTAGGGTTTAGTTGTTACAATCTGTAGCAACTGAACTATGTGGGACTCTTGAATTTACCTACCCACGTTCCTATATGAGAAGTTTTCACATATTTCAAGATATTTGAAAATTACTTTGAAAACTATTCCAAACTAAAATAAATATTTCTGCTATAAAATGTTTAAGTAATTCCGTTTTCAAAAATTTTAATATATTGATGGCTTCGAAAATGTATCTTGATGAAGTAGTGCTCACGGTGGACAACGAAATTGTGCATGTAGTAATGCAATAAGTTTCCATAATGTAAAAGCTGCATTCTAGCTACTAGCCATGCTGTAAATTTGGAAAAGAAAGCTATACCTAAAATTACCAATTCTGTATTTTTTCTCGGGTATGCTTACTGGTGCGCAGTTTTCAGTTCTAGTTCTGGAAGTTTATTTGATTACTTGATATCCATGAATTCAACTGTTTTTTTAGCGGCCCTGAGCGGTTGCTGAGTCTGCCACCCCCTAAGTCAACGCCCATGACTCACAATTAAACTGTATCACTTTCTCATTTATCATTCATATAAATTAAAATAAATATTTTAACGAGAATGTAAAAGTAATTACCCCTTATAAAATCATTTAAAATGTTGATGGAGATGGCATCTTGTATGGTTCACACCCATGTGACAGCTTGTGTCGGCGGTTAGCTCTTTTCGTTGATGTGTGCCATCGATGTTTCATAAACACACACTTCATTTGGTGAAGCGCGAAACATAGCTAACTGACGACGAATTTCTAGTTAGATATTTTTCAGGAAATTCACGATACTGACGCTTGCTTAATATGAATCTGAGCTGGAATACTTTTTTAAACTCGTGTGAGTCTAAATTAAAGTCAGGCCTGAACATTAAAAACGAAGTTCTATAGTTAGGCTAGAGTTATGTATTCCATAATTCGAAACATTAAATGGGATTGTAAATATCAAAATGACGATAGATAATGATATTTGAACGTTTATTATCTTTTTGAATTTCAAAGGTTGGGCGTTTTTATTTCCCCCAAAATCATAAAGCTTAGTTATCTTTTCACCTCGAAAGCAGGCTCAAAGGATATAAGACTACGTCTTACCCATTCGAATCCATAATATAAAATGGATATACGACTGAAAAAGTATACAATTTTTTTTTTAATTTCGTGTCACATCCTATTTTAAAATCATATGCGTTATTAACAGTGTTTCCTGGTGATCCAATAGAAAATAACAGATATGGTATCGCGAAAAAACATGAATTTCACCGACCAATGGCTTTCAATTTACATACCTGACAATGTCTGAATGTATTATAACTTTTGAAACTTCTGTATATGAAGTCTGGCAAATGATGCTATTAAAGAATGTTTGCATTTTTTTCAAGACAAAATTTTGCTGATAAGACAGAGCAAACTAGCGGAATTTGAATTGCCCAAATACTTTTTTTTTCGAAATGTTAATATGAATCAACTGTTTGAGAATGCGATTCAACGAGAGAAAATTTAATTTTCTCGATGAATTATTGAACAGAAGTCAGAAAGATGAATTTAATTTTCTCGATGAAACTTAAATAGATCAGTGCAATGGAATGAGCTTTTTTAGAGCATTATTTTTCAATTTCTTCTTTTCTTCCTATCTAATGAACTGGCTGACCCAAAATGCACTCATCAAGAATAAAACTTTCTCCTGTGAGTACGAAGAAGCAAGGAGAGGTCAAACTATGCTGAATGCTGCTACAAAATGCTTTTTTCATTGACGTTGCCATCCACCTGAATGGCTTAAGGCCATCGAACAGCAAAATTTTCACTTTTCGCCAGTCACCCCCATTACATCGCTTTCCACCAGATGTTGTAATATTAAAAATGCAATGCCTTTTAGAAAAAAGCGCTTTCAATAGCTCAAAATAACTGCATTGTAAAAGACTTGTACTTCAGATGAATCCAGGAGAATATTTTTAGTTCCCTTTTCACTGTTTCTAAATTATTAAACGTAGAAAGATTATTAATCGCTATAAAATTATGATTAGCGAAATTACAGCAACATCATGCAAAGTGGGTTAACGGCCGCCCTGTAACGAAAGCCATACATTTTATAAAAACATCAATTATAAACTATTTGAGAAGTTTTAAAAAAAGCTTTGTACATGAAGCCATTAGGATTTCGCAATGAAAAAAAGTCTCCCTATCCCAGTATATCAGTAGATTCATATTCAGAACAATCCTGGCTGGAGCAGATTAATTTTGTTTAAAATGACCTCATTCATTGTCCTTACATTATGAAACACACCATTTCATCACCGTTAGTTTTTCAAAGTAAATCCTTAGTCCCGTATCAGTCAGTACTTTACATTGGATACCAACAAACAGCAGCGATATGAATCTTCTGTTGAAGAACAAGTCTTTTATCACCGCATGAAATTGTGAAATTGTTAGGAATAATCCTCTATTCACAGAGGTGCTTTACGGGGTCATTTTTTTTTTCAGTGCCCTAGCCTCAAACATATGGTGCAATATGGATGAGATCATATTACTAATAAAAAGTCAAGGACATGCTTTATATTTAAAGGTATTTAATTTACTTTATGTAGCTATCTGCATATCATATCATTTTTTATAAGCATAAAAATGCCCTTAAATTATAAATTAAATTAATGCTAGACTATTCTATACATAACATATTTGGTTTAATGTTTGTGCGACTACAAATTGAAGATGATTAATTCTAATGATTCACGTATGAAATAGGGTATGTTTTATTAGTTCCGAAAAGTATTATAATAAGATCAATTTGCATATTACAGAAAACTAGGAAAGAAAACGAAAAACAAATAAGTAAAATAAATTCGGAGTACAGACCGAATTACTCGTTGCCATTATTCCGAAGTCAAAGGGACATGTTACTTTGTGACTGTAATTGTTAATTTCATTCATAAATAATTTAAATAGTCGCTGCTTCACAGTGTAACATAAATTATTTCATATAGAGCAGGTGCATTGCAAGAAAGTTTGAAGTATAAAGCTGGAAAGACATAGTTAAACTTATCGGTGGAAAATAAATAAATAAATAAAAGATGGAAAAAACATAATTTCTCACAAAGAGCCTTAATTATTATCATTTCACACCAAATTTTGGAATAAGAAGCAGATTGCTGTCCCCCCCCCTCGGTTACATCCCTGAAAAAGAGCTTTATAGTCTACCCATTACTATTTCACTCAAAAATTAATTGAATTTGTTGCATTTTTTTAATTATAGAGATAAATAATTTGATTTTTTAAACTAAGTTACTAACACGTGTGTAAATTGTGACAAATCTAATTAAACATCAATTTTAATCTCATGATAAAGTATGACAATTTAAGGAATTAAGTTTTAAAATTATTTGAAGCTATTATGCTTAAAATAATTTTTAAACAGTTCGTACTTATTTATTTATTTATATTTGTATAATTTATCCGAAAATATTACTAGGGTCAGTTTAATATTTACTTAAGTAATTAATATCTACATGTCTATTTCAAATAACCCTATTTTGTTTAAAATACATTTAAAAAACGGTTAAAAATAAAATCTCATTTTTTATCAACTCTGTTTTAGCTTACCCTAAATTAAAATCCTGGGTTTAAAAAATTAAAAAGTAGACCTTTCAATAATTTTATTTTCAAGCAATTTGAAAGTATATTCCAGAACTTCACGAACTGTTGATTTTTCATGTTGTCTCTCAAGAACGATAAAATTTTTTTTTAAATAAAAATCCTTATATGAATGATATTCTGTTCCAAAAACAATCCCCACTAACTGCGATCGTGTGTAAACGTCTATTAAAAAATCATTTTTCTAATTTCTCAATTAATAATATTTAGGTTATTAGTCCGCTTAATGGTTGTTCTTATTAAAATGTTAAAATCACGCAGAAACCTTGTGGAAGTTCAGCGTTCACGGGGAAAAGAACCCCACAAATCTGGTAATTGTGCCATGGCTTTTTTTTTTCTGGAAAATTAGAATTCTGTGCGGCGGTGACCTTCTGTTTTGAAAAGTTGATCGCTTTTAAGTTTGTAACTCGTCCCATGCGAAGCGGAACCAGTTTACGGTCTTCCCAGATAATCCGTTCTGCATTGCCGATGAATTCTTCTTCTTTTTTTTTTTTTTTTTTTTTTCAATTTTCGGAATCGGTCTCAGAGCTGCAATCCGAACTTCATCTGCAAGTTTCTACAGTTCACAACATCGAATCTTCCGATCTGTCAAGCTTGGCAGGTTAAGAAGCACTATTTAAATTGTTGCATTTCCACAGTCAGTTAAAAAAATTTACACATTCGTAAAAATGTCTCCAGTGAAACTGTCTGTCTGTCGTGAAGATTTTTCAAAAAGATAGAAAATGTTCTCGGATTCAGGTTTTGAAGCGATTTCTGCTTGGTAACCGTGGAGGTGTCAGTTTTGGAACGCGCTTTTATTGACCGAGCCAATGTGGTCCGCCCGATTATTCATTTTAACCTGCATTTTATGTTAATTATATTTTAATGCAAATAATAATAGGTATCTCGCTGCTTCATTTTGAAATGAATTGAATTTCGATGTATTTATTTTTCTTGTTTATTAGATGTCCAACGTTTTAGAGGTCTTTCGGCAGGTTCAGAAATAGGAGTCATTGAGAATCTAGCTACGCCCCATTCTATCCGCAGTTAGTAAAATCAACGTGTTGTGTATTTAAGTTGTTTTTATTATAAAGTGAGATAAACCAATTGAGCTCCCTTTTTTGTCATTTCTTATTTACGCGAAGTTTAATGAAAACAATTTGAAACTGCAAAAGGTCAATTTATTCAAGCTGAAGTAACAAGCCACAATCCAATGCCAGTACAGCTTACTCTTTCAAACAAAATAATCGCACTCTAATAAAATATGCAAGGACCGGTTTCGGTGATGTATCATCTGCCACCGTCAGTGCAAAAACCAGGAATTTTTTCCTTTGATTAAGCAAAAAAAAAATCTTATCTATGGTTTGGGAATTTCATGACTCTTTTTGGAGGGAGTGTTGAAGTGGACTCTATGATACGATATTTTGCTAAGTGACTAAGACTTCGATTGAAGCTACTTGTACGTTTATTTAAGCGTTCAATGAAAATCAGCATTTGAAACTACAAAAAGCCAGTTTGTCAAGCTGAAGCACAAGCCATAACGTAAGTTGTAAAATTTATTAAAGTTCCAGTTCGGGGAAAATGAGTATCAGTTCAAACACTGAAAGAAACGACTTGGCTCTTTCAAATTTTTAGTAGCTTTAGTTAGATATTATAAACATGTGAGTCACAAGTTTCTATATAGTTTTCCATTGTCCCCCCCCTCCGCATTGATGAATAGCTGTTTTAATGCCATAAATTTCAAATTAAGTTACATTAAGTCCACTTTGACACGTCGCTATTTATACAGCAATGTTTGAATGAAACGTGGGTAAAATTCATTGAGATATATTCATATATACTGGATGGTTATAATTAAACTTTCTCTGCAAACAAGGTTCTACAGCTAAAACAGGAGAACGAATTTTAACCAAATTTGGTATACAGAATATACATGAAATGCACTCAAGGATTTAAGAAAAAAATAGTTCAAAAATGACCACTACGTGACGCTTTGCTTGATAAAACAGCATATTTAACAGTAGGAATGGTTAATTCGAAATGTACTAACAATTTCAAGATTTGTTCAACAGCTTTTAGCATTCATCAACTAACATGGGGTGACTTTTTGAGCTAATTTTACCATGTAAAGCTCCACATAGTGGACTTAGGGAAGTTTAATTTTAACCATTCTGTATAAGTCAAAAATACTTATAAAATATCGGAGAACGCGAAATCTACTGATTTTGACTTCCTCGCGGGAGGTAAAGGAAGTCTTGTAATCTCGAGAAATTTCAGTATTCAGATTTTAAAAGAAATATCTGTTCTGATCATCCCTGAAACAATTTTGACAAGCTTCTGCGTAACGTTTGTACGTACGTAGTTAAGTATGAAAGATTAATTCGTGATGATTTTTGACCTTTCTGAATTTATTTTTATTCGTTTTGACGTGATGAGTATACGTACTTATGTATATACTTATGTATATACAGTACTTATGTATATACAGTAAAATCTCTCTAGAGCGAACTCGCTTGGTTCCAGTCAAAAAATTCGCGATAAAGAAAATTTCGTTGCATAGAGATAAGAGATTTTTACAGTTATTTCGGCAAATATTACAAACTTTTTGGTTAATTCAATGTTTAAAAGTATTTAATTATGACTTACAATTAAAAATAAATTAGTTTTTATTGTATATTTGTTAACTTATGTGTTCTTGAGCATTTTTAATGTTATTTACGCCTTAGAGTTATGTTCCGATTAAATATTTCGTTGTGGGGAGACTTGGCTACAGAGAGATTCTACTGTATATATATCGTATATCTCAAAAATGATTACACGCAACATGTTGAAATTTTAATTTTGTATTTAGGACTATGTAGTACGACGCCCCTCTTTTTTGTTTGCAAGCGATTGGGCAGTTTATAACTGGATCAAAAACTATAGAAGTATTTGATGTCAAAGAAAACTAATATTTGAAGAATCGTGGATAAAAATTTGAAGTATCATTTCTCATTTTTAAATGGAATAAGAACAAATGAAGTGTATCGAAACTGTAAGGTGAACCAGGTAGTCATGTGATGGCCACATCAGATTTTTTAGTAAATGGAAATAATACGCCATTTTTATAACCAATGTAATTACTTCCTCATTCTTACTAAAAATGTTCGTATTCAAAGAGTTGTATGGAAAACAAAATGTTTTGAAAAAAAAAAAATTGCACATATTTAAATTTTCACGATATATTGAACCTAGAGAGAAAATACCGAAATAAAAAGTACTTAAGATACAAAAGGTTAAATTAATGTATTGATTCTGCACATTTTCTTTCGAAATATTTAAGAACTGAAAATAAGAAATAACTGATATATTAAGGTTCGACTGTACACATAGATATGGTGCAAATTACGCTATATTTGTACATTTTTTGCTTCATTCAGGGTCGCTTTTGCATGTAGGCACGCTAGGCACGTGCCTAGGGCGCAAGAGATTTGGGGGCGCAAAAAAATTGGCATAAAAAGAGAAAAAATTAAAATTGCAGCGAATTACTATCCTTTCCTCACGCCTGCCGGTTGCCAATCCGGGACACGGTGGGTCCATACACAGACCTCAAAATATCCATATTATCAGGTCTGTGGGTGCTTACGTGATAGAAAATGGAAAGACTAAACGGCAGGAGGGGGGGTGCTCTAGAAATAGTCGGGGGGGGGGGAGTAAAGATTTGAAGTGCTTAGGGCGTCGGGGAAGTTAAAAACGGCTCTGGCTTCATTAATGTAGTAAATTGCTTCGAGTTAGTTTTTGTACTGGTATTAGCTACTGCAATCAGTTCTATTATTTTGCCCTTCTCCTGTTTATTGAATATTGTTTTCTAATGTTTTGCTATTTTGACATACATATCATTTGATAAATAAGTGTATAGATACATCTGATTATTGCTAAATGTGTCTGCACTACGACTAGCAGACATTTAATAAAAGCGGAGTATCAATAAAATGATTTGTTTATTTTTCTTAGAGTCGAATATAAAAACTTTCATGTCCCACATAGTTTTGATTTCACTCACCTCACTTGAAAGACACATATATATATATATTTTTTATTCATTGCTGAAACAATTTAATCACACAAGCAAAAATTCCGTTAAAATCCAGCTTTTTGGTCTCCGGAATCAGCGCCTCGCCCGATGTTTCCTCCCAATATTTCCTGTAATTACAAATGCGATCACCCAACCCTGGGAATATGTTGCTGTGTATAACTGGTTTCCGAACCTTTACATAAATGTAACAAGCCTCGACAAGTGTACCTATAAAACTGTTTCCTGCAACCAATGCTCAATACAAAGAGCTTCCTTCTACAAACAAAAACAGCTACAGGCCGTCGTCCTTCGAACAGTTTTCATACTATTTCGTGAGGGCTCCTCGGCAAAAGGATTGTTGTGGGTCAACAGCTCATCAGAAGCGCTTGGAATGTTTCCGCTCAGGCAAGTAGCCAATAAACCATGAAACAATTCGTGCTAGGTGCCTTGCACTTGAGTTGCTCGCATCTTTTCCTGCAACAACGTCTTGATGGCTCTTACGTGATAAGGTATCAGCAATCGCTAGCCAAACAAGCAATTACACGCAGAACAACCGTAAGTGACTGATTCCATATGGATGCAGCCAGTGGCGTACGCAGAATTTTTTTTCGTTCGGGGTGGGGTGGGGGGGGGATTGCTCATTGTGGTGGCTAGGGTGCAAAGCTGACGTCAAACATATATATAAACGGGATTCAAATAACTTCTCGAGATAATGCCGCAGATAACGGTTTTTGTAAATGCAAATTTATTGAGTGCTCATGTTTGATCAAAAATCATCGTTAGCCATTAACACGTTGTCTTTAGGAGAAAAGTTTATTATCATTAATTTTAGTCTCTTGTACTCATTTCCAACAAAATTTTCCATCACATGGATTTAGAGTGAAAATACTATAAGAATACACAAAGCGGGATAAGGCTATCCGGTCAATCTGAAATCAGCTGCAGGCTCCAAGCAGGGCCTGATTAATAAGGCAGGGCCTGATAAATAAAGAGATCCACTTTTACAATATATGCCACTCTGCAAGGAAGCATATATTGTAAAATACTGTGTGTATCCCTGTGTTACCCAGGGATAGAGCAAACATGTTAAGGCCCAAATCATTCCATCGACGCAAGGTCATTTGAAAAATAACTTCTGCGCATGCATATTTATGCATATATTATCATTATATAATATTTATGCATATATTATTATATAAAGTATATTTATGCAAAGTTTTGGAGAAAACCACGGATAACTCCGAACGGCTAGGTCGGTGTCCCCAGTTTTTCCTACCTATCATGAAAATTATTTTAAGACTGTACAAATATGATTTCGCCCCCCCCCCCCCGAAAAAAAAAACACTTTTATGAGTAAGTTGTTTAAATAAAGCATATACAAACAAAATGTTCTGTTAAGAATATATTTCATTATTACGCTGTCATTTTAATTTATACACACCATATTTTACAGCTATAAAAAATCCTTTCGCTAAAAAGATCAAAATATGCAATTCTGTGAATGTAGAGTAATTTTAAATTAAATCAGAAAGCTCAAATCTAGAAAAAATATTTTAATACGCTCTATTGTTATGGAAAAAACATACGGATTGTTGAAAAGAATGGAGATTAGCAATGGATATACGTGCTTTTTTCAACTACAGTTTTAAGAGTTATGTCAGTAATTAAAACAATTGACTACATCATTTACATTGCATAACTTGTAATTTTCATATTTTACACCAAGAAAAATATAATAGTACAGAAAGCTTGCCTAATGTAAAAAATCCTGACAAAAACAGACACTTAATGAAAGTAAGAACTTTATATAGTATGTTTTTCTTTCCAAAAATCTTATGTCAGCTTTTAAAAAAGTGACCATTTTACTAATGTAAACATCTCATCACCAAACAGGTGTTATTTATTTATTTTACATGAAATGTGAAATTTTGAATTATAAAAAATTTTCGTAAATAGCCGTGAATTGAATGTAGTTGAAAGAGAAAATTCCCCTATTCACCGAAAGCAAAACAAGAAAACACACTTTCCCAAGATCAAAGTTTATGCCATTGTTTAATGTTGAACACGGCGAGATTTCATCAGCAAGCATCAGTTTCTGGACGACCTATATGTTGATAGACTTGACACGGTGCTCCTTTTGATATTTCCCCTTTTGTATTTGCCCTTTTCCTTTCAAATGTAGGGCAAATTTCTCTTTTGTACAGCTTTTGCACGTAAAAATCACTCTTCCTTTTAATTAATGAGCTAAATTTAATTTTAGCCCAGATATCTCTTCTGTCGTATTTCTTCTGCTTGAAGAGTTTTTGTTAACAGCCCGCGCTTTATGCAAACATGCGATGAGAAAATAAAGCAAAATAACACTATGTTTATGCTAAATGTTTATGCTATGTTTATGTTACACTATGAATGTATACCGATGAGAAATCTGTAGTAATTGTTCCCAAGAAATAAATAAGAAAACTGGATTTAGTATAATCAAGGAGTGAACGGATAAAATATTGTGGTAGGTATAATGACCGGAGTAATCTCACAACTTGAAGGATATTTCGGATACACACTAGAGATGAGTTCGGGCTCATTTTTTGAAGCCCGAGCCCGCCCGAGCCAGAGGACTTTTAATCCGAGCCCGCCCGAGCCCGAGCAATATTATTAAATTTGGAGCCCGAGCCCGAAATTTCAGCTAAAGACAAATAAATTTAACTACTTCATTAATAGGATATAATAAATTTTGGAGCTTTACACACCTTCTAGTCCCCCGTGCCGCTATTTTTTAAAATAAGTACGTCTATTTGTCCCATGAATCACTTTTTAAAATCTGTTTCAAGGAGTATGTTCAACAAAGGAGAAATTTTTCACGAGCCCGAGCCCGCCCGAGCCCGAACGCAATCGTGAATTACAGAGCCCGAGCCCGAGTCGGGCCCGGGCTCGGGCTGAGCCCGTCTCATCTCTAATACACACTGGATTATCTTTTTACTCGGTTTCAAAATTACACGCAAAAAAAAAAAATAAATAAAAAAATCCAATATCTGTTGTAGTACTATTCCCCCTTTTTTTTTAAATTTTCAGCGGGCTCTATGGACAAAAACGATGTGACAATAAATGTGCGTAAACAGGTACGCTTGTTGTCTAATAATGAATAATCTTTGTTTTTTTACCCCGCAGTGGCAGCAAAAAGAGGGTGCGACCGCACCATCAAATTTAACAAACATTTTATTTATTCCATACTGTGGATTTTAATACATAAACTCTCGCACTCCCCTAAATGAAAAGCTGAAATGCTGCTTTTGGTGTCCCGTAACTATTGGTACAAAATTTAAAGGGAGGTAAAACACACAATGAATAAGAATCCTATAGCAACGTGGGGTCGGAAACGTCGTCTTCATGTAGCTGTTAATAATCACTTTGGACCAAGTGCGGAAATAGTAGTGAACTTTCCGATCATTATTCGTCAAAAACTAACGCATGTTTTGCATTAAACACGTGACTAAAATGGATAGTATAAAAATTACATCTATTTCATTTTGTGGATGAAATTTCTGGAGACAAGCTCATTGTAAATGAAACTTGGTTCCGAAATTAGACGAACACTTCAACACTTTTCCTAAAGTGATTATTAACAGGTAGGGGATAACGGAGTTTCTGAATCCACATTGCTATGCGATTCTGACTCTTTATTATGTGCCCTATCGCCCCTTAAATTTTGTACCGATAGTTACCCCTGTATATATGCAGGGGTAACTATCGGTGCAGTTCCTTATTCCTTAAATATTGATCAGAGACACATACAATAAATTACAAAGTTGTGTAAAAAAAGTACATAATTTTATTTTTATGGTATCGATATTAAAATTTTCAAGAGATTAAATCTAAATAAATATAAAAATTAATATTTTATACGACCCCGCACAAAAAAATTCCTGTTTAGTTATATGTGTCGCATACATCTATAGAAAAGGATGAGATATGTTTACACAAAGCTAGTAAGGAGTTATACAATACCACTAATAGCAGACGTATGTATTACGCTATTATGCAATTACTGTTTTCTTTCATAATTTATGTACGATACCTGGAACGCGATCGTCCGACGTGATTTTTTCCGTTCGAGAGAAACCGAAAAATGATAAAAGTCAGCATACCCGACACTGTGTAGGATAAAAAGCTCAAGTTTTGTGCATCACCTCATTAATGTATGGATCACATTTTATCAATTGAGTTTTCTTTGCATGTAGCCATATAAAAATTTAAATTTTGTATTTATTTAGATTTAATCTCCTGAAAAAGTTTTAATCTATACATGATATACTGTACTGTTTCTTTGCATAACTTTGCAATTTATTGTATACATCTATGATCAATATTTAAGGAATAAAAAAAGTCAGTGTTTTTGAGACACCCCACAGTTGAGTATTTGTGTCAAAAGTCTGGCCAAAAATATTTTTCATGTGCTTTAACGTTAAAATCATTGCTGTTGACTTTTGACTTACTTTTTAGTAGTATATGCTTCTTAACTATAAAAAAGCGTGTTGTCGCCAAATTTGGGGATATATCACCAAACGGCTCGAAGTTGGTTGCCAACAAATGTCTTGTCCGGGGAGTGTCCCTTATTGGGAAGTACTACTATTCTATAATGCCACTTATAAATGTAATACCGCGCGGCTGTCGATCTAAATTCTGAAGTATTTATTGGGCGATTTTATCCAGATGTCACGTGAATACACGTTAGAACCCCTTAAAAAGTCATCCGCCCAAGGCATCCTTCCCGTTAGGCAAATAGCCCCTGTGTAGCTGTGCCTTCACCACAATAAAAGTATATAAATGTAATAATTTACTTATAATAATACTTATAAATATAATATTACTTATCTATAAATCAATTTTTATCGTAAAAATTTTTAGATTTTATATTTACCTGTAGTTACTATGGGGATCTTAGTTTTCTAATGACTTCAGAACAGGGGCGTAGCCAGAAATTTTTCATGGGGGGGTTACGACTACTGCAACTCACATATATGCATACATGTGTGTGATAAGAGAGTGAAGAATATACATTTTGTATGGCAAAAATTTCCTCATGGAGGGGTTATGACCCCCCTAACCCCCCCCCCCCCCGTGGCTACGCCCCTGCTTCAGAAGATTAACTTTTTCGATCCGATTCTTCTGTGTGTGTGTGTGAACTCTGATATTCGTCCTCTTCAATTTCTTGGTTATTTAGAGAGAGACTACCACCGGCCCCCTCTGGAAGAAGTCGTAGGGTTCCACTGCTATAAGGCTTGTTCTTTTTCCTTGGCCTTTGCCTAAAGCAGCTCATTTAAGGGCACTTCTTAAAAGAAACCCCTTTGCAAACCCATAAAATCTTATTCCAAGCGGGAGGAGAAAGTAATTTATTTCAAGCCAGCACTTCAAAATGATTTAAACAGTTAGCACGTGTTTACACACTAACACTTTATTGACCCGAAGTCACAGTTGCCAACCTTACAGAACCGAAAATGGAGAGTTTTTGCTTTGGACTCAGTTTACGACATAAATGGAAAACTAAGCTGTAAATAGATGGGACTTATAAAAGAAAGAGCAATTTTGAAATATGTAGAAACTTTCTTCCTATAGCAAATTCACACCAGAAAAAATAAGAAATTACAATATACTGAATTTAAAATACTGATAATAATCTTAACTGTAATGAAATTTTAAATGCCATTATCCAAACACTTTCACATTTTTATCTTATTACTAGCGCGTTTGTATCCCTTTTGCGATCACCCGTCAAAAAATTATCGAGAAAAAAAAAATGATGCAATTTAAATAAAAAAAAAACTTCTTTATAAAAATGGTGGATGTTGGGGGAACATTTTTTCTTGTAATAGACATTCAGTACTGTAATAATTGCGATTATAGTTGAAATTAGGCCCGACAAACTTTCAAAAAGCTCTTTGAAATGTGGATTTTTGAAAAAAATTAGAAAAACAATGTTTTTACCATTTTTAAAATAAAATCACATATTTTTTTTTCAAAATAATACATATAATTAAAATACCTATAATAGATACATATAATTAAAAGACTACGTTTCTACTAAGTTTCAAATCAGTAAATTAATTTAAAGAGTCGGTAAAAAATGCACGATGAAGTAATAGAAAACGCTGAAATCTCTTGCCGTAAATGAAGATACTTGCTTTTAAACCGAGTGTTGTATCCTTTGGATATGAACTATGGTCGAAAAACATGTATCTCAAGATGCATCAGTTACAAGGCTATCGAAAAACATATAAAATATTGTTCTTAAATTTCCTCTTTTTGGCCAGGATTTTGATACGAATACTCCACTTTGCAACCTCTAAATGATTCTTTAAGCCTCTCTGTCGATTTAAATTCCGACACAGCCTTACATAAATGAGATCACGGTCTTTTGTGTTAATAGTTTTCACGTTGTTTTCTTGTACTTGTCCGGTTTTTGATACTTGAAACTTCTTGCTTTTAATGATTCTTAATGGTAATTTTAATATTTATTTTTCTTGATATGTTCGGCGATGGCACATTGTATGAGAAATATCTAAACACTCTAAAAATCATTTGCAAACTTTCTTTGTGCTGCTACAAAAATCGAGAGTATGTTCCAGTCATAGAAACGTAATTGCTGTTCGGCAAGAGAGTTGTAATCTCATCTATTTAAAAGGGTGCTTCTGAATATTAATGTCCTCGGTCTATATTTACGGTCCTTGATTTACCAAAAAGGATTGAGATATTTAACGCTTATTGATTGATCTCGTGAATAGATCTATCTTCAATCTAAATTAACTGATAAAGCTATTCCAATCTAACAGAAATCATAAAAACTACGAAAATATTGTGCTTAGAACGTAATTTTTGCGTCAAACTTTATCTGTTGAAATTGACATTTTATGCGATATACTTAACTCGTAGAAAATAATAAATATATCGGATATTAGGTAAACTCTCTCCAGCTGAGAACTGTGGATAATCTCTAAAAAACCACGGAATGGGCGTATTTTCAGAATTTTACAGTCGATTACGGACTTCTCCGTATTACTTTACATATCTGTACAAAATTTTACGCCCATCGGCCGAACGATGTAGACTGCAGCTTAATTATCGTAAAAAAAAGTTTCGGAGTGGTACGATTTGGAACCGTTACAAGGTAAGCCAGTGAGTCAGTGATACGTGTAAATATATATACGTATTGTAATTAATTAATTGTACCACTACCTCTCTCCGCTATCGTGAAAGTTAACACGTCATTTATTAACCGGGTGGTTACACAAAATCTCCCCCCCCCCTACTCTGTTGAGGCGAATAAACCCCTTCCATCCTAGTCCCCCCAGTGAGGGCTTGATTTCCGGTTCCGTGCTCGTAGCGTACGTGCTCATAGCGTACACCCCATCAAGCGTGCTTGTAGCGTACATGTGGTGCTCGTAGCGTACATCTTCCCCGCCACCTGTTTTCACCACAGTAATAATTGAAAAGAAGAAATAAAAAGGCAAATCCAGCTAAATATAGATCTACTTTAGTAGCGGCCATTTTAGTCCACAAAATTGTAGATTTCATTACTACTATTTATTTTGAACAAATAAGGTGAAGTTTAAATCAAGTCAAGAAAAAGTCATTGTAATTTTTTTTTTTTTTTAAGGAACTGTTTTACGGCCGATTCCCAATTATAATGAAGTGTTTAAAATAAAAAATTGTATCAAGCGGTGTATATTTCAGAATGTCTTTTAGCATGTTCGAATACTGGATAGAGCTTCAAATATTAAAAACAGTGCTGGCTATAAAACATTAAAGTAAAACAAAAGGTATCTCAGACGCAAAAAGAGGCATTTTTCTGTTTAGTAATATTTTTATTATAGTAATATTTTTTTATAGACATAAATGTCGAATACGTGACTGCGGCTTTTCTAGAGGAAAAATATTTTTAGAAATTTTGTCTGCTTCAAAACGGGGGTGAAACTATTATGCGAGGGCGACTATTACGCAAGTAAACACGTTATGTTTAATTATAAAAAAAAAATAAATAATAACGAAATAATTTTGTTTTCTTTCTTTCATTTATTCTGAAATATCGTTAAAAGATCCGCTAAAAAAATGCGGATCCGGATCCGGATTTTTTTTTTCATCCGTGGATACGGATACGGATATCCGGAACACCTCTAAAAATAATCATATATCGATGTCTTTCAGTGTCCAGAATCCCCTCCTCCCCCCCCCCCCCCAAACCTACTGAATTGCTACGTTACTGAGCTCGATCGGATTGAGGGAGACCTAGCGTTGAGCTATGGATTATTATTACTGGTTTTCTTTTTATAAGTGCAAGAGTTTATTCTGATTCATGGTAATTTTTCTTGTTAGCTCTTTGTTTTTAAATAATAAATTTTAAAATAAGGAAGATTTATAAGTATATATATTTATATAATATTTTTATTTCTGAAAATAATCAATTTAAACATTGGTACTCTTATTTTAAAGATGCCTTTTTAAAAATTAAGTTATGGTATTAATAAGTCAAAAACAACTTTTTAAAAATCTTTTTTAAATTAAATGTTAGTGTAATTGTAATGTTTTTAGACAACTTTTTAAATGCTGAAAAAAAACCAGCAAGACTTTTTGAAGGAAACTGGCTTAGAATGATTTAAAATTCATTTCTTAAAATGTAAAATATTGGGTATATATAACTGTGATTAAAATTAATAGTTAATTAGCTTTGTTTGAATAGTTTTAATAATTATATGTTTACTATTTTTGATATTGAAAAGCTTATTGCCCCTCACAGACTTTGATTGAACATCTGTAAGCCTTCTGATGAGAAAGCTTAAACTTTCTACATCACCTCATTAATGCAAGGGAGTATATTTTATTTATTGGGAATTTGTGTAAGAGGGCTGTATAAAAAGTAAAAGTTTGTATTTACTTACATTTAATTTCCTGAAAATTTTATTCGACACCATAAAGTAACTTTGTAATTAATTATATATGTCTAAGATCAATATTTAAAGAAGAAAACCCTAGGTCAGTGCTTGTAAGACACCTTCTCTAATAGGGTATAGGGCTGGAAGAAATAATGATTTTTATTTAATATTAAAACTATAAAACTTTTTACTTTCAGTGTAAGTTATCATGTGAGTTATTTTGATTTTGTGTTTAAGGCAGATCTACATGAGGGCTGCCTGCTTAATTAAGGCATGCCTTGAGCGGAGAACTTTTTGAGGGGTTCTAGCGCTTATTCAGGTTACAACTACTGAAAACAGTCGCGCTGTAGGCCAGAACCCTAGATCTACATACTTCAGCCCTTTACCAAATTGCCATTAAATTAGTAAAAAGTATTCATATTATAATGTAAAAAGTTAAAAATAATTTTTTTTAAGCTTTATAAGATAAATTTATAACTTATAAAGATCTTATACAATATACAATCATATGCATTTTTGTTTGGCGTCCTATTATTTCTAGGAATCCTACGCATTCATTCCGCCCTTCTTTGATCATCTTGCGGGAACCTGTATACAAGGGCGGTTCTACAGTTGCAGTCTGGGAGGGGGTTTATAATTTTATATAACCCCCCCCCATTTATTTTATAATTTATATAAACTCAGTGCCTCAGAGAAGGAGTGACTACTGGGGGACATAGAGAGGAAAAGGGTCACCTTTGACTGCACAATACACTTCATATATGTGAATAAAATGTTTAATCAATCATCAAATGTGAAATAAGTGTTTAATTAATCATATAATTGATGAAGTATGTAAATCCCAAAAGTAATAACCATGCATCTTCGACCCCATCGATCAAAATTGTCCCCCCCCCCCCTACTAAAATGAGACGGGCTCGGACTCTGTAATTCGCGATTGTGAATTTCCTATGCAGAATTATTTTTTTCACTTTCGTTTTCAAAATCCTGGGAGGGGTAATTACCCCCCCCCCCGTAAAACCGCCTAATGCCTGTACACTTTTACATTTTCTTCTTTCTGATAGCTTGATTTTCAGCCGGGAACGCAGCAAGAAGGCATTTATACAGATAGAAAAATTAATAGTTTAAATAGCAATATATTTTTAAATGATGGTTTTTTATCATTTTAAGAGGTTTCTAGTATAATACATTATGTACACAGATTGCTTGCACACCTTTAAACAAGAGAACAGCAATAGGATGACCAGCAACTCAATTTTCTTGCTAAAGAAGGTGGTTTTTTCCCCATATTTTATTGTTTTCTAAACTACGATTTTGTGGACTAAAATGGCCGCTACTAAAGTAGGTCTACATTTAGTCGGATTTGCTGTGGTGAGAACGGAAACAGGTGGAGGAGGAGATGTACGCTACGAGCACCACATGTACGCTACAAGCACCCTTGATGGGGTGTACGCTATGAGCACGTACGCTACGAGCACGGCACCTGCCTAAATTTAAGTGAAAAGATCCCTGATTTGATGATAAAGAAAGGGAATTTGTTTATGTACTGTTTCTTTACAACAACACATAAAGTTTAATGTTTCTACACCTTCATGAGTTCGCGGCCTGCAGTTAAATATTTTACATATATTTTGTATGCATTTTATTATTAATTGTCAAATAATAATAAATAGCACACACCATTCTATTCAAAATATTAACAATAAATTTTGCACATTTATTTACTTTCTATAATTAAATTAATAAATAAAGCAATTACAACAAATATATCGCATTGTCAAATGTAAAATGATATTTTTAGTCAATGAATTTTCTATGATTGAATAAATTAATCTAATGCTATAGAACAGTATATTTTTTTTTTAAAAGTGAATTTTCTTTACCCCCCCCCCCCAAATGTAACATTAACATAATTTTTGTTAATTTCCACAGGTATATATACCACCCAATTACCAAATAATTCACAAAATTAATTAAGGGAAAAATTGTTATTATTATTATCTAAAAAAGCAATGACATTCATTCGAAAAACTCTAGTGAAAAGAGTAAATATAATTCATTTGTAAAATAAAAAATGGCATTAAATTGATTTTGAAGCTTCACACTTTAAATAAAGAACATTTGTTGAAATGTGTCTGTTTCCGTACTCTTAGGGTGTTTAATATCTTTATATTTTTAAACAACCTACCATAATATAGCTGATTGCGAGAACGAAACATTAAAACGACCAAAACAATCGCAATTATACAGAATTAATTCATTCCACAGATTTATACCACTTCCTAGTAGAGAAATTTAATTTTAGTGCTGCCATCTAGCGTTGGTTTTAAAATATTACTGTTAATGCTGATTTGTGTACAGTCGAAGCGAAGTCGTAGGAAATACTCGAGTAGTTCGTAAATTGAGAAAAATCGTCCACTGGAGTGTAGTTCGCAAAGTCGCAAGTGCTCGTGAAAAGAGATTCGTAAAACGAGCGTCTACCGCATACGAGGGGAGGGGTATCTGTCTGTACTATCGCGTATTCATGTTACATCTAGAGAAAACCGCCCAGAATTCCAGAATATTAGATCGACCGAAAGGCGACAGGCTAGACCCTAGACCTTCACACTTCAGCCATCTGCCATGTTCAGTGTCATATAAACTCGGCCATGGGTGATAATGCCGAAACAGAGCAGTACAAATTTTAATAATGTCGAGTTTTAAAAAGTTGCTTTAAAGATGTTTAAATTTGAAGCTGAGGTTGTTATGAAATACAAAACGGCAATCATGTGCACATCTTTAATCCTTTGAAAGTTCAGTGTGATTTAAAGAAAAATAAAGGAATATATGAGAATAAAATTGCGAAAAAATGCCAAGACTTATTTCTACGTTTAGGCCAGTACACTATTTAAACTATTGAGTAACTTTTTTAATAGACCAAATTTAAATTACAGGGGTATAGTAGGCACTTGTTTTTTCAAACCTGTTTTTCACGAAATAACGTGATAACGTGTCGTCCCAGATACCCTCTCATAGATGGTTTTATGACTTGACTGATTTTATGAACTTCCTATTTTATGAACTATTTGAGTGGTCCCAAAGAGTTCTTTAAAAAAAAAAAAAATGACTGTAGGAAGCCCTGAAATGTTAATAAGTCATATCAAAATCGAAAATAATATATTTTAAAAATTGGAATACAGGTAAAAAGCCTAGTGACTATTATGATTACACTAAACATTAAAGCGGACATAATAACCTAATCAAATTATGAATGTATAGGGTGTCCCAAAAAGGTGTGGTAACAGGCTTTAATACTTCATTTATAAGTGAGCAATGCAAATGAAAAACTGTTCAAAATAAGGTCGGAAATAAGACTGAAGAAAAATTCCTCTCATTCATTTACGAAAAGTCACACTTTTTAAATTTGTACATAGCCCCCGTTCAAAAAAATTCCCAGTTAGTAAAATATGCCCCATATGCTAATGAAGTTATGCACGGAATTTGAGAATTATACTATAAAAACTGTCAGAGGTATGAAAATAAATATATGCTGACTTAAACAACTTTTCAGTGGTTTTCGAAGGGGCAAAAATAGAAGGAAGGGAATATCCGATGATCGCATTAAGGGGTCATACAGAAATTACGAAAGAAATTTTTTTCCCACTTTAGCAATAAGCATTTACATTCAAATTCATGTATAGCCCCCCCCCCCCTATCATCTTTGTTTAACGATATCTCTGACACATTTTATGATGAAAGGCTGAAATTTTGTACATCACATCTTTAGTGTATGGGGGCACATTTTACTAAATGGGAATTTTTTTGTACAGAGGTCGTATAGAAATTAAAAAATTATCTTTGTTAAGACCTCTCGTTAATTTTCAAAGAGTCTTGTTTCCAACCTTATTTTGAACATTTTTTCAATTTAAATTGCTCACTTATCTCTAATAGATAAAGAATTAAAGCCCATTACCACCTTTTGGGGACACCCTGTATATTTAGCCCCATCAAACATTTATGGTGTTTTGTATTGCCAATAACTGCATTATTAGGAAATTGTAAGGGCTAAACTTGTATAATAAATGGGGTAGGTAATTAGATCTAGGTTCCAAGATATTGATATTTCAGAATAACAAATAAATATAATTATTCATTCTTTCAGAAATATGTTAGCATTCATTTATTTATTTAATTTTTTCACTATTTACACAGAACGTTCAAGTTCAAAATCATTTGAATATCCAAATACAATATCAGAAAATCAATCAATAAATATTAGCTATAAGTTAAAAATCATATGCATATTTAAAAATGAATGCTGAAAATTAAAATGTAAAATTTAATATTTCCTTCAAGTGTAAATAATGTGTGTCAAAAGAATTTTTTTTTTTCATGGAGAAATTTACATTTATGTATTTTTGTTTTCAGATATATGATCAATGGACAGCTTACGAAAAAATTCAATTCCACGTCAAATAGAACCCACAGATCCAAGAATACCTATGGCATGGCGGCACCGTGAAATGACATTTAACAACCCTTATGCAAGGAGAGCTTCTTCCTCATCAGTGACATCTTCCTCTTCCGATGATCGTGAAGAAGTGCCAATTGTAAGACAGCATTACAGACCTCTTAGTCGTCACAGCAACATGGAGAGACATGAAGATCGTTTAGATCACTACGCCACAATACGCAATGAAAGGTTAGATCATTTTTCTTCAGCAAGAAGCGACAGACTTGACTCTTATCCACATAGGAATACACCACCAGTAGAAACCTTTTTCCACGGTCCTTATAGAAGCAATGCTTCATCGGGGACACTAAGATCGACTAGAAGTGTCCCAGCATTGGCTTTTGCTGCAGCTATGGAAAATCAAGATCCATGTCCAATACATGGAGGAAATCATGGTCCGATGAGAAGACATGGTTCTTTGTTTGATATTCGAGCTCCTCCAGTGGGTGGCCCTTTGAGCCTTTCTGGTTTAGAAAAGAAAAACTTTCATGGATCTAAACATTCTCTTATCAATGGTCACGCACCACCACATTTCCAATTTCACCCAGATGTGCCCCAATTTGTGCCTCCGCATATGATTAACCCAATGATGCGACCACCACATCATTTGGGTATGCCAGTCATCATGGAGCCAATCCCTATGCGGGATCCATACAATAAAACCATGACACTTCCCAGAAATGCTGTGAATGGATATCCCACAAAGGAGCCAATTGATCCTTACAGTGTTGAGCAAGTTTGCTGCAAAGGACATTTAATAGTCTTATGGATAATTTTAGGTGTTGTTACAGTTGGTGTTATTCTTGGCATCATAATGGGAGTAACTATAACTTAAAAATCGTGGCAATTTATAATGAATTAAAAAAAAAGTATTATGGTCATTAGTCGATGCATGCCTAGAAAAATGGTTAAAAATTCATGTCTAAAGCTTGTTTCTATCGATGCAATGAACTTAAAAAATGCTAAATTTAACAAAAGAATACAATGTTAAAAGGCTATATCATTTTTAGGAAAGCAAACTGGCTAATGTGATCGAGTTCATTTTTTATGATGTTATTTATGTGACAAGTATTTGTATAAATCAAAGGGCTTAAGGTTTTTAAAAATATAAATATGTATTGATTTTGTTATTAAAGTGCACACTTGTATTTTGTTTTTCCTCCTTTTCAATACATGAAGGAACAAATCTGAAGTTTTAAGATACTTTAAGAAAGCGACAGGCTAGTTTTGCAAAATTTTTAGCTGCATGTCTCAATCTTGGTATATTTTATGTTAATGAATGAATGAATGTCCACATAAACTATTCTTTTTTTTTTTTTTTTTTTTTTTTTTTTCATTTGAGGAATTATCTCAACTGACAACCTTGTGTTAAAACATGCAAAGAAATACAGTAAAAAAACAAAAAAAAAAAACAAAAAAACAGTCGGATTCAAAATATCAAGCACATTGGAAATATAAATATCATTATTCTCAGGGCACGGAAACAACTTATTTTCTCTGCAATTCATATGGGCACTGTATTTTGTATTTTTGTTTGGCACAACAGGCATTTTCTTTCTTGTAAATGTTGTTTGTAGGTCTACAGTGCTGAATTCATGTATGAAGCTTTAATACAGACTGCAATTTGTATAAATTATTCATTAATTTAAATCACAGTAGCTAATTATTATAGAAAATGTAACAACATTAGCGAGAGAATTTAAAATAGTTGGCAAAATTTTTAATGAGAAGAAAATCAAAGTAGAATCAAAAAATCAGTAAATTTGCTTGTTTATTATCAAAAACTATTTTTAATTTGTAAAATAATTTAATAAAAACGTATTAAAGTAATTTTCAAGGATTACTCTTTAACACTTTCTATCTGTCACATTCTGGGTCTTTCCAGATATAATGAGCAATAAAGCTAGTCTAGGCTTGATATCCATGCACTCTAAAGAATAAATTCCTTGTGATCAGCAATTCTATGATAGAAGAGTTATGAACTAGTAAAAGTAGGATGTTCGTTCGTCTGTTTTAATGCTTGCAATGTATAAAAAACTAGCTTTACTAACAGCTACAATGAGGACTATAGCCACTCCAATTTCAGTTTTAAGCAAATAAACATGTAATAGGAAAATTATTCATTTGGATAAGTTTTAAAAACTACATAAATAAAAGCCTCAGGAGGACAAAGATGTAAAGTTACGTAGAATAATTCATAATAAGGAATTTCCTGTTAATAATCTTTATGAAAAATATTACAATATTAGTGCAATTCATATTTTAAAAAGAGAATTCAATAGAAAGTTCTAATCTTGATTTCATTGCAGGACAAAATTTCTTATGAAAGCAACAATTGTTCCAAACTTTATGCAAAGAAATACACTTCATCAGCATGCAGATATAAATATTAAAAACAACCAACATACGTTTTCCACTGTAGCAAGTATTTACAGACATATTACATTACTCCTAATAAACTCATTCAAAAACTATTTGTAGTGCAATCATGCTGTAATTAAACTCATTTCAAGGAACAATTTACATATCAATACTGCAAGGTATATTATAATTTTACTGTACTGATGTCTCAAATGAAAATAATCAACTTATTGCCATCATAAATTGTATATTTTATTATGGCACTACCAATCATACCATACTCTTTACTGACTTGAAATGATTTTACCTTATTACATTGATGTTTGGGTGAGATCTTTAGAGCATGTTATTTCTACCTCATCCTCATGGGCTACTGATGTTTCTTCATCTTAGCACATATTCATCCTCCTTCCTTCTCATACGGTTGTGCATGCTTTGCCCCTTTTTCAGCATTCTGCACCACCTGGTGTCTAATTGTACATGCCCTATATCGTTACATGATCATGGCTCAGCCATGATCTCTTTTACTTTGCATAGAAAAAGTATTTGAAGTTATTGTAGTTTCTATTGCCTCACATTGTTGGAACTCTAATCACCGTTTTCAATTTTCTAAAGCTAAGATCTTGTTCGCTCCTCAGTCTTTGCCCCATCTTGATTTTTTGGCAGGATTTTTCTATTACCCAGCACTTGAAATGTCTTGTGAATGATGGTTCTTCCATTCTTTTTATTCATTCTGCTTGGAAGCAGTTGTTGTAAAGTTCTATTAATTTTCTTCTTCTATTTTCCCCCACCTCATTCCCCCCTCTCTTCTTCTACTAGTCCCCTCCCCCCCTCATTGTATTCTTTTTTTTGTTGTTGTTATGATGTGTGTTTTCTGTTTTACCTTTATGTTTATTATTAATCAATTAAAAAATAGTGTTGTCCTGTACATTGAAAAAAACACGAGTGTTGTGTTTTTGTTCTGTTTTCTATTGTTATTTTTTGTATGTTCTTATTTCTTTTATTCATTTATTTGTCTACTACATTTTATATTTATAGAGATGCCAACCCTCAATGAGACTTTTCAGTAGTAATTGTGAATATTTTTAATGTTTTTCCGTAGTCAGTCAAATAGGCATATTTTTTACTAGCTTATGAAAAAAAGTTTCCTCTATTAAAAGATGATTTTAATTAAAAATAAATAAAAATTTGCCTTAATTAAATCTTATTCAAAACATTTTGGGAAACAAATTGCAACTCATGACGGGTTGGATAATTCTTCAAATTTTATATAAAAATATTTAAATAATTGTGTATATAAAAAATGATAATTAATTATTTTTTATATACACAATTATTTCATCACAACACTATACAGTGATTAAAATTCACTCACAAATTTTTCACGAAAGCACACTCGATAACAAACATCTATCCAGAACATAAACAAGTGCTCAGACAGAAACACTTTATTGTTCCACTAGCTGCGTGCCCGTTCTTCGCACGGTAGGAAACGAAAAATTTCCTCACATGTGTAATTCGAATAATTCCAGTGATGTGGAATCTAGAAAAAGCAAAATTATTTCACCTTGACTTAAAATTTGCGTCATATATGTAATAACCTGAGATCATTGCAATATAATGACACACACACACACACACACAAAAAAAAAAAAAAACTATGTCAGCGTCATTCGGTATCAAAAAAGTGAAAATGGACCGTTTGCAGTGAACTTCTCACTTTCAAAATGTCTTATTTCCTCCGACATGCTGTCTTTTAGGTTCACGTTTTAGCGTTAAATACCTGACACTACATGAAATGGACATTTTTTTTTATTTTAAAAATACGTCACCCTCTCTTGCAACCCTTTACAAAAAGAAAAGAGATAAGAGATAAGACTGCGCTATTTATAAAGGCTTTAAATTGTTTTTGTATATTATGCAGTTTAATTTTTCTTCTCACAAATAAATCCAGTATTTATAAAAGGAAATTGAGCCAAGCAAAGAAATCGTCTGCTCGCGGGACCCGTTTTTATTTATTTTTTTCAACTGGCAATTTTAATCATTGTTACTGTATCCATGACAACCAAACCACAAGATATCAAACCGAAAATTTTAAGCAGGTGTTACTGAAATGAAAATCCTTCTTTACTTAAAAATTCGTAAAAATTCTCCTAATTTATATTTTTCCTCCGTTCTTCTTTTAAAAGTGGGTTAATTGTGTGCTCCGTCTTTTGCCGAAATATAAAAAAGTTATGACAGATAGAATTCAAGATGCAGCAGTTTTAAAAGTATTTTACGAAAGTCAGTGTCAAATTTAATTTTATTTGAAAAATTCCCAAAAATCTGCAAATTATGTTACACAGTCTGAACAAACAGTTTTTAAAAGAAAATTTTCTCCTCTATATGATGATGCAACTATCGTTTTCTTGCGAGTGTAATTACCGGCGTTATTATGTATTACGCAAGAAAAATCGCTAAAAATCGGACAAAACATAAAATAAAACATTTTCTAATTCGAATTTCGAAAAAATCGCTTCGAGGTGTGTCGAGACTCTTGGAGAATTTCCGTACAAAATTTGGTAGGTCTACGATCACCCGTTTCGGAGCTACGCGACACGCAGACAGACAGACAGACAAACTAACGGACACGGACAGTTTAGACATTGTTTTATTTATATAGATTAGAACGGAATATACCGAGCCTTCGCAGTTAGCACATCCTGAAAACGAAAACAGGAGAGAGGGGCTTGAGAAAGGCGCAAAACATGAGAAAGGAGGGGGGGGGGAAAGAAGAGAGAGGCTCCAAAGAAATCCAGACTCAAACTTTTTTTTCTTCAGCTGGAGATGATTACAAATTCCGCGCTGATTACGTCAGACAATTGTTTGTTTTAGGCTTTGAATAGTGTGAAATAACTCCTGTTTTTTTTTTTTTTTTTTTTTTTTTTTTGAAGATCCTTAAAAGAAAGTAGTTTAAAAATGCTATAGAATATATTAGTTTATATTTAAATTTCTGAATAAATATACGCTTTTTCTGTAGTCCGTAGTAAATCAAATTTTCAAAAAAAATTCTGTAGAAACTACAGAGAATCCGTAGTAGTTGGCATCTCTGTGTATTTATAATTCTTTCTTTTCTTTTTTTAAATCTGAAACTTGCTGTTCGCTTTTCTTTTTGTTTATGTTTCAAAACTGCTATCAATCCACTATTCTATGAGACTGTGCTGATGGCTGAAGACTTTTTCTTTCAGCTGAATTGATTGTAGCAATTGATAAGTACCTTTTTATGTGCGTTATAATGCAAAGGTTTTATTTGCAGCATAAAGGTGTATTTAGAAAAAGCAAAACCCATTTCACAGCTTTTGGCCTACAATTACAATAAACTACAGAGACTCAAAAAGTTTCAACTATTTTCTTCACACTGTACTGAACAATGCAACAAAAATTAAACTCATGATTGTTACGAAACTTTAATAGTTATAAAATTGCAATTAACAAATTTTTGGAGCTTGGAATACTTAACAAAACAATGTAAATATTTTCTGAAAGTTTTCTGGCACAAGTTATTATTTATTACAGCATACTCTACAGCTTGAAATGAAGCCTCCTCAAAATATTTAATTCCATCTAACAAATACTTCATTATAAGTTATGCTGATAAATCATGTAATTTTTTAAAAACTAGGCTTACAGCAAAACTAGGCATTGACAACTATGCAATAAAGGTCTTGAGAAATTTCTCCAGTGGTCACAGATGCCTCAACAATATTGCTGTTTTAGCTTGTCTTTATATAAAACATGAGAGCATAATATTACAATGGTTCTCGACCTCTGATTTAACCCTTTGAGGCGCAACCCTTTCCCAATGCTGAAAAAAGGGCAGCCGTTGCCATCGCTCGACTTAACTACCAGCAAGATGGCGGACGATCGAAACGTTCATCGCGTGCCACAGATCTAGAGACCCTTTTTTGACGACAGCTGGCTGTGCCTTTTTTCAGCATTGGGCAATCTATCCAGCTGTTCTCACGTTCTTCCATTTTTCAGCAGATGTCAGTGCTGTTAAAAATAATCGTGACCCTTTTTTTAAGGGAAATGACGTGCTAAAAAGTAAAGGATTCTCGTGTAGCTATGTCACCCGCAACTATTTTTATAGAAATCAAATCTATTCAAATCTCTAAGCTAAATAAAGTGTATATATATGAAAGTTGTTTTTAGCGTTTTCTCAAAATGAAGTTTTTGGACGATTTATTTATCGCAAAACATCATAACTTAAAAACTCATGCATTGAATGAGATGAAGTTTTGTTCGCATGTTATTCATATATTATTCAGGGGAATAGACTATGCACATTAACATAAACTAATATTTCAATTTATGGCTGTTTGTATTTAAAGTTTTTGGCGGTTTTCGCATTTCTTACCATATTTATAGATATTTACTGTTCCAGCCACTCATGTAGCTGGACAAGCGTTTTGATAATAGCCTATTCCCTAGATTATATTATCATTAATCTTATGCATTTTACAGATTTTGAATATGTAAGCAATATTTCGAGTTATGGTGTTTTGCGGAAATGCGACAATTTTGATATTTTTTGTTTATACATTTAAAAACACCTTGTAAAATATTAAAAGCATTGCGAAAGAAAAAAAAAATAAGTGTTTATGATGCTAAAGAAGGTGGATTTTATAAATCAGGTAGTTATTAAGGTATCTGGTAGCTCTAAGCTAAATAAAGTGTATATATATGAAAGTTGTTTTTAGCGTTTTCTCAAAATGAAGTTTTTTGGCGATTTATTTATCGCAAAACATCATAACTTAAAAACCAATGCATTGAATGGGATGAAGTTTTGTTCGCATGTTATTCATATATTATTCAGGGGAATAGACTATGCACATTAACATAAACTAATATTTCAATTTATGGCTGTTTGTATTTAAAGTTTTTGGCGGTTTTCGCATTTCTTACCATATTTATAGATATTTACTGTTCCAGCTACTCATGTAGCTGGACAAGCGTTTTGATAATAGCCTATTCCCTAGATTATATTATCATTAATCTTATGCATTTTACAGATTTTGAATATGTTAGTAATTTTTCGAGTTATGGTGTTTTGCGGAAATGCGAAAATTTTGATATTTTTTTTGTCTTTTCCTGCCCCAATTTTTTTTCAGGTATTTGATAACTATTTTTTTAATGATTATTTCATTTTTTTCTTACATTTAATGGTAAAATATAGTTTTAAGTGTAAAAATTTTAAAATTTCAAAAAAAAGTCTCCGCAGGTGTACGGATACCTTAAACCCCTTTTCCATGTCTCTCCAAGGGAAAAAATCACGTCGAATGATCGCATTTCAGGGGACGTACAGAAATTACAAGGAAAATATTTTTTTCCGCTCTAGCAATAACGTTTACATTCATATCCCGGATCATCTTTCTTTAAAGATATCTCTGCGGCGTTGTATGATGCACGTTTTGTATGTCACCTCATGAGTCTATGGGGCACATTTTACTAGCTGGGAATCTTTTCGTACGGGGGTGATATACAAATTAAAAAAGTTTAACTTTTTGAAAATGATTTGAAGGAAGTTTTTCTTAACGGAGTCTTGTTTCCGACCTTACTTTGAACATTTTTGCAATGCACACTGCCCCCCTATTTGTAATAGATAAAGAATTAAAGCCCGTTACCACCTTTTTAGGACACCCTGTATACGCGGGGTCCGCGGGAGAGAAAGAAAGCTTCTTCACGCGGGGTCTGGGTGGTGGGTTTCCTGACGTCACAGCAAAGGATGGGATTTTCCTCATTTTGTATGGGAAAGTTCAGTTAATTAAATGCTAAAAATCGCGGTATTTGCATTGGACATATTCCGATCAAATTATGTTATTTCTTTCAAAATGCTACGTTCATGAAAATATATTGTGTTTGTTAAATTTATGTACATATATACAAATAATAAGACTTTTTAAGAAAAAATTCTGTTTTATTGAGTTATAAGCAACTGAACAGTGCTTATACCATCTATGTTATTATTTTTATTAGTAGCTAGTTTTATTAGTAGTTAGTTTTTTTAGTAATTTTTTGAATAATAAAAGCTCTTTAAATGTTTATATGACACAGTACAAATAACTCTGTGCTTATTTGTAATCTTTATGATTCTACGTTATTTTAACAAAATTTATATATATTTTCTTCATGTTTTTAATTAATGCATTTAATTGTACTTTTAAAAAACTCTTACTGAAAATTAATAGTTGAAATATTTATACTAATTATTAATCATAGTATAAGGATTTATATAAATTAATATTTAACCTTTCAACGAAATATCTTTTCGCTAAATAACATGTAGAATTCTAGTACAGAATAATCAAATTCCAATAAAATTGTCTGAATGAATAAAAATATTTTTTTAAGTTTAAATAAAGAAGAAAATTATATTTATAAACACAATAAGAATGATTAGATGACAATGCACATGAAACATGACATTCATATAATTTTCTCTGCAAGATCTTCAATAGAATTGATGGAATCATTTTTTTTCAATCTCCGATTTTTCTTTTTATAATTGATTTTGTCCCCTTCCTTGTGGATCAATTTTTTTTTCTTTTTTTGTTAGAGTTGATAAATATTACGACAAATTTGGGAAAATGTAGAGCGTTGCATTTGGCGCCTGCTCATATTTGTCTCATTTAATAATCAAAAAAGAACCATCGGGCTTCTGAACTCTATCCTCTTTTATAATCTCGTCCAGTGGCGCTGACTTTCCATAATTCCTGTGGGTGCTCTAGACGAGGGGATGAGTGGGGCTAAACACCTTACCCCTTACATCAGTTTTTATATTTAAGTGATATGATTTATTAGAAATTGGTTTGTCAAACATTTCACCAAATAAGATTAAAATACTTGTGATTAATGAAGTATCCTCAAGATGGTTGAAAATGAAAAATAAAATTAATTTAGTACTTTTAAAAATTTGACAAGTACTTTGAATGTAAAAGATGCGGAATGTAAATGTAAAGTTGCATCCCATTTTACTGAAAGATGAGAGCATTCTATGTCAGAAACAATTTCCTCTACCATTCAACCTTCTTGAACGGTAGTGTTTTATTTTGGTTAAACCACCATAATTACCTTAATGGTTAATATTATTTTTAAAAATTTGTATCTACGTTGCACGGACTTTGTTCATGAACATCTGGTTGTGAGTATATAAATTACAACCGCAGTGGTGGGCAACTGCTTCTGGCGGTTATAATTGAAAGTAGAATGACGAGTGCAATCGTTAATGTTTGGCTTGCGAACTTGCGGTGCAACTAAAGCTTGCATTCATTTATTTGTCCCTGTATAATGAACACCCCATCATATAAATGCTCTTGGTCAGTCAAATGAGTTTTCAGAATAATTCACTGTATTGTACGTGGTTTATGCCTTTAGTAATATTAGACTACGCCAGAGTGAAGACAATTAATCAACAGCCCTTTTATGTACCAAGCATTAAAAATGTATTTATTACTTACATACTCAGTATATTGTATAATCATAACTTACATGGCATACACTTGGCGAGATCAGGTCAACAACATAAGAGAGGAGTTTAGTTGTACATCTTGAGTGGTACCACTCACAGAAAGGATAAATATTAATAGCGAAATCACTCCACTAACATCCCCCTTGCTTTCACAGTTTATAAGTTCAAATGTTCTGTTTTGAAACCCCTTTGATTTCACAGTTTATGAGTCCCATATTCTTCATACACCATTCATGTTTGTCTTTTTGAACAGGTTTTGTAAGGGAATCTGCTATCATGTTATACGTTGATAATTTTTCAACAGAGACCTCTTTCATTTTTACAGCTTGTCGCGTTATGTGCTGAACAAATAAATGTCTTTGGTGCGAGCATGAAACATACTGTTCTTACTAAGATCTATCGCACCTTTGTTATCACAATAAATTGTGAGAGGTTATTCTTTTGATAGAAATTTAATTACATCATAAATTTACGCAACCACAGAGCTTCTTTTGTTGCAGCTGTTACTGATATATATTCAGCTTCAACGGTTGAACTGCCAACTGTAGATTGCTTTTTACTTTGCAGCTAATGGCATCACCAGCTAATTTGAAAACAAATCCTGAACATTAAATAAAAATTACTCAAGTTTTTCTAATGAAAAAGTACACTAGACTACAAATTAACACAAATAAATTGCAATGTAAACATATGGACACAAATGATAATTCAGTTAGATGCAAAGGGTAATTTAACAATTTTGTTTACAGGTCTTTTATAGACACCTTTACTCGTTTTTAATGTCACCACTCTAGTTATATGATCCTCTCCTGGGTGAATTGCAATTATTTTGGCGAGATTCCAGTTCAGTAGTTTAGAATTATCTTCACCCTTGACCAAAACTACATCATTTATGTTAAATTTCTTTTCTCCTTTATACCATTTAGGTCGCGCTTGAAGACGATTTAAATAGTCAGTAGACCATTTAGTCCAAAATGTTTGAGTTAACTTTTGTACTAATTCCCACCTACTGAGCCTATTCATTGAAATCTCCTTAAACTCTGGTTCAGGTAGGGATGTTAACGAAGAGCCTGTTAAAAAATGGGCTGTAGTTAGAGCCAAGTCATCGTTGGGATCTTCAGAGAGGGGGCAAAGAGGTCGGGAGTTCAATACAGCCTCCACTTGGGTAACTAGTGTAAAAAATTCTTCAGGTAGGGATGTTAACGAAGAGCCTGTTAAAAAATGGGCTGGAGTTAGAGCCAAGTCATCGTTGGGATCTTCAGAGAGGGGGCAAAGAGGTCGGGAGTTCAATACAGCCTACACTTGGGTAACTAGTGTAAAAAATTCTTCTTGAGTAAGAATTATATTTCTCACAACATTTTTGAGGTGACCTTTCAATGATTTAACTCCAGCTTCCCACAAACCTCCAAAATGAGGAGTGGCAGGGGGATTAAAATGCCACCTTATGCCCTCGGAAGCCAGGAAATCTTCAAAAGTTTCTGAGTTTTCTTTTTTAAATAATCTCGTTAAAATTTTACGAAACTCGTTATTAGCACCTACAAAATTTGTACCGTTATCACTAAAAATTACACTAGGCCTACCTCTGCAAGAAATAAATCTTTTCAGAGCCCCAATAAATGCTTCCGTACTTAAATTACTCACAATTTCTAAATGTATAGCTCTAACTACAAAACATACAAAAATACAAATGTAACATTTAAACACTTTTTTCAGTCTTCCTGGGCTTAACTTGATGTTAAATGGACCACAAAAATCCAGTCCCACCTTCGTGAATACTCTTGCTATGTTGACTCTAGCACTGGGCAAATCTGCCATTCTTTGGTGTTTACCTTTAGCACTTACCTTAAGGCAGGATACACATTCTTTAATTACATTTTTAACAGTTGATCTCCCTTTAACAATCCAAAATTGGGAGCGTATGTTAGCTAAAGTAGCCTCGGTACCTGTATGAAAATGAAAAATATGATAATAATTAATAATTAATTCACAAAATGGATTGTCATTAGGAATCAAAATGGGGTGTTTTTGTCCAATAGGTAAATGTGAATGTCTCAATCTACCACCAACACGAAGTATATTGTTCTCATCTAAAATTGGAACAAATTTAATAAGTTACTGGAATTAGGAAGCTGTTGCCCTTTCTCGATACACTGAATTTCTTTTGCAAAATGCACCGATTGCACATTTTTCACTAAACATAGCAAAGAGGCAGATAATTCAGATGCAGATAATCTGCCAGAAGTTGGATGCAATGGGTTTCTAGCATTTTGCATAAACCGTAAACACCATGCAATGATTCTTTTCAGTTTCGAGAAGTACGAACAGTTGTAGATGATGGGAAATATTTCAGTATCTCTTAAAAGGAAACAAACTGATTCCTTCTCTTTATCCCTTAACTCTTTTTGATATAAATCACTATTCGGTTGGTCGTTGAAAACACTAGGGAAGTTCACAACGTGCTCTTGAAGAAAGGATGTCCCGAACCACCACAGGTCACTTTCCTGAATTTTCTCTGGATCTAGTCCTCAAGAAATTATGTCCGCAGGATTTTGTTCTGATGGAACATGATACCATTGGCCAATCTCGGAAAGCTCTTGAATGATTACTACGCGATTGAAGACAAACGTTTTTAAGTCTATCGATTCCTTTCTCATCCACGCTAAGACTATGGTAGAGTCCGTCCAATAGAAAATTCGTTTAATGTCCATTTTTAATGCATTTTGTGCTTTGTGCATTAATTTGGTAAGAAGTACTGCACTACACAGCTCTAATCGAGGTATTGTTACTTGCTTAATCGGCGACACACGAGATTTACTTTCACTTCACCATCTGGAGTGACTGATCTTGCGTATATCACAGCACCGTATGCCTTCTCGGAGGCATCCGCGAAACCGTGGAGTTCAATCACTGCAGCATTTTCTATCACTATACATCGTTCAATGTTGATATTATTTACACTCATTAAGGATCTCACAAATTCTTTCCATTCGCCAGCTTCTTTTTCAGGGAGGTTTTCACTCCAATCAATTTTTTTCATCCACAATTGTTGCAGAAAAGTTTTGCTTTTGTAATAACTGGACCAAGTAATCCAAGAGGATCAAAAAGTCGAGCGATGATGGATAAGACTGATCTTTTGGTTGGCTCATCATTTTTTTCCACTTCTACCTTAAAGGTAAAACAATCGGTTTTGGGTTTCCAGGTAGGGATGGAAGCGAGACGTGCGAGACGAGAATCGGGTCTGTCTCGTCTCGTCTCGCAGTGGTAAACCTCTGTCTCGTCTCGCAAACACTGTGTCTCGTCTTGCGTCTCGCAAAGAAATTGCTGTCTCGTCTCGCGCGAGACGTCTCGCGAGTCTCGCAAAATTAAGAACTGCGATTTCGTTACCATTTTATACTAACTTATTGGGATTTTATTGAAAATTAATATTAATAATAACAATTACTTACATATAGCCACATTAGTAGATATATTAATAACTATATCAGCATATATCGGTATTTGAAGTAAAAGAAATTGAGATTTAATCCGTATATATAATGTCACACCGAAAATATAGTATTTATTTTTATTTACTAGCTGCGTGCCCGTTCTTCGCACTGTAGTAAACGAAAATTTTCCTAACATGAGTAATTTCAATTAATTCCAGTGATGTGGAATCTAAAATAAAAGCAAAATTATTTGACTCTTGATGTAAAGTTTGCGTCATGAGTATTAACCTGGCATCATTGCAATATAATGACTCAAAAAACTACGTCAGTGTCATTCGCGATCAGAAAAGTGAAAAGCTTAGCGGTTTGCAGAGAACTCCCGACTTTCAAAATGTGTTATTTTTACATCATACTGTAGTTCTACATCATATTGTTCAAGTTGTAGCATTAAATACCTCAGACACTACATGAAATGGACAACCGTTTGTTTTAAAATAGCTGCGCACCCGCTCTTCATGCGAGAAGTAGCGAATATTTTACTAAAATCATATCTGCATGAGACAAAACAGATTTTTTTTTTTTTTTTAAAGTTCAAGTAATCTCCTCTGTTGAAATTACTGCGGGATATATTAACACAAATTAGAATTACTTATCGTTCAGTTGGTTGTAAGATAACCCTTGAAAAATTATAAACAGAACACTTTTAGTCTTTATTAAATCTCTACTATTTACTTTAACGTCAATTTCAAGTCTCTAAAATATGTGTAATTTTTATATTAATGAAAGCAAGATTATATTAACGATAATTATAATTATTTGCCTAATATTTCCAATAACATTACCGTGTGTGCATTTTTAGATTTCATTATAGTATCTCAGTTGGTTAATAGACGTCTTATTTTTTGTTTATATTTTAAATTACTGAACAGTTAATTTGTTGACGACTATCCGTTTGTACTTTTTCACAATAATTTTTAAGCGATAGTACTACAGTCGTTATGGTCGCCCTGTTTACAGAAAAATTAAACCATAATCTCCCTAATGTATATCCAGTGTGGATTTTTTAAAAAAATGAAAAGACATCTAACAGGCGAAGATAATTTTAGAATAGGAACCCAACTGCAAGATAAAATGATGGGGAGGAAAAAAATTTATAAAAGTTTTGCAAGCCGAAGGAAGGGAAAACATGATAATATAAACGAAAAGAGAAATAGTTTTTAAAAAAATTGCTTGCATTTCTTTCCGTCCGATATTAATATATAAGAATAAAAAATGTCATTTTAATCTCTTTAAAATAGGCCAACAATAGGGATTTAACCGCCCTTAGAAAGTTGTTACCAGGGTGGGCGCCCCCCCCCCTACGCACGCCGCAACGTGCGGGAAAGTTTGAGGATAATATCGGTACAAGGATATTTCAACCAAGGATATTCAACCTACTCAGACTAAGCATCAATGCGAATGCAAGTTGCTCTACTTCTAATCTCTCTCTGATATACCCGAAACCCGATTATCACAGGGGCAAGAGGGGGGGGCGGTAGTCCGGTGCCCCTAAAGAAAAAGGGGCCCATATATATCCCGATTATCTAAATTATAAATTCATATGTACTGAAATAGTAATTGTGGGGAAAAAACTGAATTTCCGCTATGATATAGGTATTACCTAATTATTGTTGCGGAATTACTCTGCTACTCCTGGGGTTCGTCGTTCTAAAGTCGAGTTCGTGTAAAAAGTTCAAGTAAAAAGTCACTTGTCAGGATGGAACACAAACTTTATTGCTTCTAGAACTTCGTAGAACAATCAGCTGTACACAATTCACAAGCACAATCTAGCAGTAACGTGCTTTTAACAATCCGCTTGGATCAGAAGCTCTCACAAATGCTGTATTTCTCACACAAAATAAGTCACTTTTACAGGCTAAAATTCCATGGAAATATTCAAGGGATATAGTACACTATCCCTTAAGACACAGCAATGAAGAATTTACACACAGCACTTTAAAAACAGCTTCACAAAGCAAGCTAAAACACAGCTTCTATAGCACTATCAGTTCACACAAAACAAGCGTACTCAGAGCTCTTCGCACATTGAATGTTCAACTCGCAACTGACTGTCGGGGCGACGCGCTCTTCTATAAATAGCCGGCGCAGGAGGTACAAGAGGTTTCCAGAAAAGTCAATTTCTCGAGGGTTCTACATAAAGCGTGAATTTTGATTACGTCATAGAAGAGAAATGTTAGGTTATTATGCGTTTTTAATGCAGGAAAAACAACTTCCAGGCCCCATTGGGAAAATCGCGCCAAATGACCAAAAAGTCGCCAAACTTGGCGACTTTTGGCGAAATATCGCCAAATTTGGCGCCAAAAATAAGTCCTCAGAAGTGAAGAGATCTAAGCTCTAGGACTAATATTTCTCGAGATTTCTAGAAGCCCATAGAAAAACATATGGGAAAGCGAAACCTCCGTATCTCCGGTTCTAATTGGCCGATTTTGATGCAACAAAAAGCAAAATTTATCTATTTGAAGCGTAGAATACGAATTTTAAACCATTTTAAGCCCCAGAGCAGCGGGTTGCCCCGAAAATTCGTAACATTGCCCCCTTCCCAAGGACTGCACGTCCCGGGCAGTACAATCCCTAGTTAGGAGGTCACACAGGTACCTACACTGTATAACACTTAACAAGATCTTAAGAACATAATTCAAGCAAGTAATCAATAGCACAATAAGCAAATACACATTAATAAATAAATAATCATCATAATAAATAATTACACTGTAATAAGTAATCAATGTAATAACAAATACACATTAATAAAATCCAATATATTACAAATATGTACACTAAACATGGCGTAAGTAGTGAGAGAAAAAAAAGAGTTGAAGAAAGAGGAAGAGAAGAGAAAGACAGGAAAGGAATGAGAGATGAAAGAAAAGAGGAAGTACGCCATAGTGACCATAGTCTGAGCTAATTACAACCGCGGTAGATGGCTAGCCGATCGTAATGTACAACTCTTGGCTTCGAGTTTGGTGACTTACGAATCCGTACGATGACGTCATTCAGCCGGTTTAGGACTGTGTAAGGACCGTCCCACGGCGATTGCAGCTTGGGAGACAGGCCTTTCCGTCGAGTAGGATTCCATAGCCAAACTTTGTCACCTGCGTTGAACTCGTGTCCCGTAGCCTTCGTGTCGTAGCGAGTCTTCATCTTTTCCGTGTTCAGATTGATCCGCTCCCGAGCAAAATGATGTACATCTTCAAACCGTGCCCGAAGGTTTTCCACGTACTCCTCTGGCGATGAAGGCGCATCTGGAGGGCGGCCGAACACTAGATCGGCGGGAAGACGAAGATCTCTGCCGAACAGCATCTGGGAAGGTGTGAAGCCGGTAGTCTCATGGACGGCACTCCTATAGGCCAGCAGGAACAGGGGGAGTTTCTTGTCCCAGTCCTCTTGATTCCTAGATACCAGGAGCGAGAGGTTGTTCAAAATTGTACGATTGAACCTCTCCACCATGCCGTCGGATTGTGGGTGTAAAGGCGTAGTCTGGGTTTTGTCCATTCCGAGAAGTTGGCATAGTCCTTTAAAGACTGCAGAGGTAAAGTTCGTTCCTTGGTCGGAATGAAGTTGCAGAGGGGTTCCATATCTGGAAATCCATTCTTGCACCAGTACCTCTGCTACGGTCGTAGCTTCTTGATCGGGAATAGGAAACGCTTCGGGCCATTTAGAGAAGTAGTCAATGACAACTAGGATGTATTTGTTGCCATCCGAAGTTCGCGGAAGAGGTCCCAGGATGTCGAGGGCAATCCTCTCAAAAGGCGCTCCTACATTATAACGGTGTAGTCTTCCACGGCTTCGTTTCTTCGGGCCTTTGCGGGCGGCACAGGCGTCACAAGCTTGACACCACTTTTCGACGTCGCCTCGAGCCCTAACCCAGTAGAAGCGCTCGCGAACTTTCTGCAGGGTCTTCATTACGCCAAAATGGCCCCCAGTTAAGCCATTATGAAGTTCTTCTAGAACCTTCGGAATCCTCGAGCGAGGGAGTACCAACTGCCATCGGAGCATCTTGCCGTCGTCCGACTCCCATTTACGATACAGGACTCCATTTCTCAGGCGAAGCGAATCCCATAAAGCCCAGTACTGTTTTGTTGCCGGACTGTAAGATGATATTTCTTGCCAACTGGGCTTAGCGCTGGATTTTTCCATAAATTCCACAATAGGTTTGATGTCGCTGTCTGTTAATTGGTCCGCCCGAACATTTTCGTCACTCCAGGGATCTTGAGATGATGCCGATGATGTAACTTGGCGGACAGCGGGATGTTTCAGATGGTAATTTTTCTCTGCCCTGGAGCAATAGCGACAACTGTCTATGCAGGGCCTTCTCGACAAAGCATCTGCATTTCCATGAGATGACCCTTTCCGATGACGTATCTCGATGTCATATTCTTGTAGTCGCTGTATCCACCTGGCTATTTGGCCCTCCGGATTCTTGAAATTTAGAAGCCAGGTTAAAGAGGCATGGTCCGTTCGGAGCAGGAACTTTCGGCCGTACAGGTAATGATGGAAGTGCTCCACGGCCTTAATGATAGCAAGGAGTTCCTTTCTCGTAACACAATAGTTACGTTCTGCCTTTGAAAGGCATTTGCTCCAGTAAGCAATGACGTGTTCTTGGCCATCTATCTCCTGGGACAAAACTGCTCCGACACTCTCCTTACTTGCGTCTGTGTCCAGGATAAATGGCTTGTCAGGGTGAGGATACGACAAGATCGGCGAAGATGTTAAAGCCGTCTTCAGTTCGTTGAATGCGTCCTCACATTCCTCAGTCCATAGAAATTTCTGTCCAGTCTCGGTCAATTTGTGAAGAGGTCTTGCAATTTGAGAAAAGCCCTTCACGAATTTTCGATAGTAAGTACACAGACCGAGAAAACTTCTTAAGTCGTGGATATTCTCGGGACGACTCCAGTTCTGGACTGCGGACGTCTTTTCGGGATCGGTTCGGACTCCGTGGGCGGATATTATGTGCCCGAGGTAACGTACTTCCCGACGAAACAAATTGCACTTCGATGGACTCAGTTTCAAGTTCGCCTCCTTTAATTTCTGCAGCACCTTTCGGATGTTCTCTAGATGCTCTTCGAAAGTCCTTCCGACGATGATGATATCGTCCAAATAAACGAGACATGCTTCGTAGGAAAGTCCTCTCAACACTGTCTCCATTAGTCGCTCGAATGTAGCAGGTGCGTTGCAGAGTCCAAAAGGCATAACTTTGAACTGCCATAATCCTTGTCCCGTGGTGAACGCAGTCTTTTCACGGTCGTCGGGATGAATTTCCACTTGCCAGTAACCACTTTTCAGATCCAGAGTGGAAAACCATTCGTTTCCCGATAAAGTGTCCAAAGTGTCGTCTATCCTGGGAAGAGGGTAGCTGTCTTTCTTGGTAATGTCATTCAGACGTCTGTAGTCAACACAGAACCGGGTGGAACCATCCTTCTTTCGGACCAAAACAATTGGCGAGGCCCACGGACTAGTCGATGGCTCGATGACGTCATCACGCTGCATCTCCTCTAAAAGTCTGCTCACCTCTTCTTGCTTAGCAAACGGCAGCCGCCTAGGATGTTGCTTGATGGGAGAGTGGCTGCCTGTATCTATCCTATGTTGAGTTAAGCTCGTACGGCCAAAGTCACCCGAAGTTCGGGAGAAGAGGTCTCCAAATTCAGCTATTACTTTCTCCGCAGCGCTTCTCTGTTCTGCCGTTAACTCCACGTCTTGTAATAATTCCTTCGTCAGGCACTCGGAAGATTTAGCTGTCGTTTGGTTGATGTTCTTATTAATGCAGGTAACAGGAGTGCATGTCGCCAACACTTCATTTTTCTTTATCACCTTCGACTTGTCCGTCACATTTACTACTCTAACTGGAATTTCTGTTCTCGACAAGTCCACAAGTGTTGCTCCCACAAGTACTCCTCTGATGGAATCACTATTGCTTGGGTGTTCGATTAGGGATGGACGCGAGACGCGAGAATTCTCGCATTGTCTCGCGTTCTCGCATTGTCCCGCGAGACGAGACGCGAGACGAGACAGGCATTTTTTTGCGAGACGAGACGCGAGACGAGAAAAAAAATATTTTGCGGGACGAGACGCGAGACGAGACAGAGTCTTGTCTCGCGCGAGATTTCTCGCGAGAATTCTCGCATTTTCTTCCGTCTCGCATAAATACGATCTGAAAAGCGACAATTTGCCTGAAGCCTCTACCGTTTAACTTGCGTCTCCTTCGTTTTCGGTCCTGGTATACTATCAGCAATCTACAATACGCACAAACACGTAACATTTAAAATTAGAAGAGACGAGAGATATACAAAACACACAAAGGAGAGGATAAAGAAAGAGGCGGAAAAAAAAAGAAAACAGAGAAGAGTTGAAAGAAAAATAATAAGTAAATAGGAAAGGCGGTACGGTATGTTCAAATCTGACCACTTTTAGACGGGGCCCGGGGCATTAAGTTTGGGGCCCCCCTTACTGTCCCCTTTTTTACGCATTAAGCCCCTTTACTGAGCCTACCTTTTTTAAGCATTTTAACCCAGTTTTGACCGCTGCTGTACTCGAAAATTGCATTAACTGTAGTTTATTATTTAAGTTAACTGTAGTTTTTGTACTTTAATCAAATCGTATTTATCACCCCAAAAAAATATCTCTAACTTGATCTAGTGAAAGACAATTAGGTAATACCTATATTATAGAGGAAATTCACTTTTTTCCCCACAATTACTATTTCAGTACATATGAATTTATAATTTAGATAATCGGGATATACACTGCTGGCCATCGTAAATGCAACACCCTGAAGGAAGCATGCAAATAATATGAAATTTACAACATGCATTAGCTGAGGTGAGATATGCAAATGATTAGAATTTCAGCGCAGACGCACATCAAGCGCGCCTGTGGCGCCACCT